>JAODUO010000551.1:142500-205000 GCA_025642075.2 Ridgeia piscesae
GTGTGGTATAACATATTCACGTATAAACGACCAAGGTACGACCTGATGCCACTATCAACCCAACATCGCATGTGGTACAATTTTACAGGAATAATGCGACAATGTCATATTGAGAGAAGTTGATGACGGTATCAAATGTCGATGACGTCATTAGATGTCAACGACCGGTGCACACATTCACTTATACGACTTACAACAGTTGACTAGATTATAACTCCAAATGTTTTTTTAACTCATAAAACTACAGCTGGTGAATAACTATTATCTCTTCCCACGGGAATTCCAGAACCCCGCCGTCATCTTGCAGTCAATCAACCGGAACCAAAGTTATTCTATTGCAAAAGTCCGGAAAACGAAAGTATAATAAGTAAAACAGTGTAAGATTACTCGTCTGTGTCGTTTTGTTTTCTGGCACATCGCAGTCGCAGCAAGACTGGAGTTTGGGCAGAAAACCATCCATGATATCAAGGACTGTCGACAGTATCTTCAACTGAATGTCAGAGGCAGATGGTAGAGTGCCTGTAGACAAGGCAGGGCTGGTGGAAGTAGTCGTGGATGTTGACGCTGGCGTTGGAGTGATAGTCGTGCCTTTCTCAGCAGCAGCAGTAATAGTAGTAGTTGTCGTTGTTGTGGTGGTAGTAGTAGTAGTTGTTGTTTGTGTAGATGTTGTTGTTGTTTTATCTGAAGAGGGTGGTATTGTCCCAACTACAAAACAACATGGTTTTCTCAGTGTTTTATACATGTCTTGGAAAAACAACATCTGGCTAGTGCGATGTAATGCACCTTTGCAATCTTACGGCCAACGTGTATTTACGGCGCTTCGCAGAGTGCAACAGAACACAGTACACAGTAATAGCACCGGTATTCAGCCACGACTAACACGTGCAATTATTTCATGCGCAGAAGCAGAACTCATACCACACAAAAATTATACACCAACCATTTATGGTGGCATAATCTACCTATACCTGGTGTTGTTTGCAAAGCACCTATACATTACGACATGGAGCTAAGATAAACTAATCATACAGAAACATATTAACCAATCATAGAGGCACACCTATTATACTCGTGCACTACAGGAGGGACCGTGGTCGTGGACTCTCTTCATTGATCATGTCCTTGCTTGTGTTTGTAACCGAGTGATAGCGATGTAATAAGGCATTCTACATATGTCCATGCCTAACTGTATATATTTGGTCTTGCAAACACATGTCATATTATTGTACTGAGCAACTTTGTACGACGGTTCGTACAGTACGAATGATTCACGAACAGTGTGGTGAAGTGAGGTTGACAGAGACTCACCGTCGACCGGGTTGGCCGGCAGATATTCGTTGCATCCGTCGCCCTGACAACAGTACACGCAGTAGGACTGGCCGTTCTGGTCGGGACAGTTGTTCGTGTTGCCGGCCGCGTTGTTCTCACACGCCTCTTGCTGCTTACAACCCTTCGTGATGCGGGCAGCTCCATTGGCGTAGCGCAGCTCGGTCTGACACGACTCCTGGAGACGGCAGAGGCGGGTCAACACATAGGTCAAGTTACACACACATACATATGACATATATAATGTATTCAATACATTTTATATACATACATACATACATAAAAACATATATCCATATATATATATATATATATATATATATATATATATATATATATATATATATACGTATATACATACGTAATACATACTATATACATACGATATAGCATACGGTATACGCGCATGGATACCGCATACGCGCACACGCGCACACGCGCACACGCGCACACGCGCACACGCGCACAAGCGCACACGCGCACACGCGCACACGCGCACACGCGCACACGCCCACACGCCCACACGCCCACACGCCAACACGCCAACACGCCCACACGCCCACACGCCCACACGCCCACACGCCCACACGCCCACACGCCCACGCGCCCACGCGCCCACGCGCCCACGCGCCCACACGCCCACGCGCCCACACACACACGCGCCCACGCGCCCACGCGCACACGCACACGCGCACACGCGCACACGCGCACACGCGCACACGCGCACACGCGCCCACGCGCACACGCGCACACGCGCACGCTGCACACGCGCACAGCGCACATCGCCCACACGCCCAGACGCGACACGCCCACAGCGCACCGCTGCTACGCGCACCGCGCTACCACGCACCGCGACACGCGCACACGCGCACACGCGCCACGCGTCACACGCGCACGCTGCTACGCGCACGCGGACAGCGCCGCGACACGCGCACACCGCACACGACCTCGCACACTGTGACCGCGCACCATTGCGCATAGGCACCTGCTGACCTGCCAGGACCGCCACATGCGCCACGCGTGACCGCTTGTGAGCTTGCGCGAGCCATGGACAGCCCCGCTGCCTGCTGCAGCGCCAGCCTACCTGTGACCTTCGCACTCGCTGACCGACCAGCGCACCGCCCTTGCGCCTGCCTGTACCGCCCTGCCATGACAGCCGACCTGCTGCGACGCCTGCCTTACGACCTTCGGCCGCACCGCTGACCTACGCAGCCCTGCCGCCGCCGACCTGCCCTGACCGCAACGCGTGCGCACCATGGCACGCAACGACCGCGGCGCGCGACCGCACGCGCGCGCGCACGCGCGACGCGCGACGCGCGCGCCTGCCGCACGCCCGTGCCGACCGCGCGACGCCGACCGTGCCGCGACGCCCGCGCGCGCCGACCGCGCCGCGGCAGCCGGCACGACCGCGCCGCGACGCCGCGCGACCCGCACGACGCCGACCGCACCGGGCGCCTGCCACCGCCACACGCACGCCCCGCGCGCGACAGCGCGCCGGCGCCGCCGCCGCGCCACTGCGCGCCGCGCCGACACGACGCGACACGCACGCCAGGCACGCGCGCGACGCCCCGACGCCGCACCGCACGTGCGACCGCCCGACCTGCGACCGCGCACCCGCACCGCGCACACACGCACCACGACTGCACCACACAGCGACGCACGTACACACGCGCACACTGCACACGCGCACACGCGCGCACACGCCACCGCACACACGCACACACGCAGCCACACGCCACACGCACACCGCACAACGCACCACGCCACACGCACACACGCACACACGCACACACGCACACACGCACACACGCACACACGCACACACGCACACACGCACACACGCACACACGCACACACGCACACACGCACACACGCACACACGCACACACGCACACACGCACACACGCACACACGCACACACGCACACACGCACACACACACAGCACACAACGACACACGACACACACGCACACACGCACACACCACACCAGCACACACGCCACACACACACGCACACACGCACACACGCACACACGCACACACGCACACACGCACACACACACGCACACACGCACACACGCACACACGCACACACGCACACACGCACACACGCACACACGCACACACACCACAACATACACACATACACACACGCCTGCTCGCCTGCTCGCCTGCTCGCATACTCGCATACTCGCATACTCGCATACTCGCATACTCGCATACTCGCATACTCGCATACTCGCATACTCGCATACTCGCATAGTCGCATACTCGCATACTCGCATACTCGCATACTCGCATTCTCGCATACTCGCATTCTCGGATACTCGCATACTCGCATACTCGCATACTCGCATACTCGCATACTCGCATACTAGCATACTCGCATACTCGCATACTCGCATACTCGCATACTCGCATACTCGCATACTCGCATACAGAGCATACTCGCATACAGAGCATACTCGCATTCTCGCATACTCGCATACAGAGCATACTAGCATACTCGCATACTCGCATACTCGCATACTCGCATACTAGCATACTCGCATACTCGCATACTCGCATACTCGCATACTCGCATACTCGCATACAGAGCATACTCGCATACTCGCATACAAAGCATACAAAGCATACAAAGCATACAAAGCATACAGAGCATACAGAGCATACAGAGCAAACGTGAAACAACAAGTACAGTGATGCGTGGCTACTGGTTGAGGTAGATTAGACCACTCACCTGGTTGCTTTCACAAGTAGCCAGTTCTCCATTGTTGCAGTCATCGTTCGTAGCCGCGTCGTTGCATTTGTAGCATGTTACTTTTAACAAAGCAGTTCAGAAAAGGTCTTTCAATCAGTCTAGTAAAAGTGTTTTTATTCTTCAAAATTAACTTGGCACCGAGTAATATTAATAATGTATTAATTATTTTGTGTTTATCTTGGCAATCATAAGGATTGATTCACACACAGAGTGTACATTTGTTAGAAGGGTATACTAGGTAATTCAAGACATTAATATATATATATATATATATATATATATATATATATATATATATTATATATATATATATATATAATTAGATAATATGTAATATGTGTGTATATAACATAATTTAAATAATTTAAGATATTAAAACATTTTATCTATGCATATCTGACTAAAATAGAAAATAATAAATAATTTAAGACAATAAAATATACAAATCTAAAAATATTATAATGCAAGTATACGCTGTACGTTTTTTGCGTGCGATATTCGTTGGTTCACTCAAAACCTAGCCATACATAATGTTTGCGCTTTATCTTAGCGTAAAATCTGCGATGTCGTGTGTTTCCAACAGTTATTACACTCCATTAATTAGGAAGCTATTGCTTCTTGACAACTCTTGTCGATGCAGCTTCTAGGAGTGACAGGCATTGCCTTCATCGTTAGGTTGTTCTAACAAGTTCATTTCACTGTTTGAATACGTACGAGCCATTGTGTAGACAACCATAAACAACAGCAACGTAAACAAACGTAAGTTCGTGTCCAGCTTCATGATTGCTGCCGCGATCTAGAAACAGACAGATCACGCGCGATAAGATTCAAGTAAACATAAAGTGTATCCATTTGAAGTGATTAGTTGGACATGAAAACTGTCACATTTAATAAAACCAAAACTGTGTTCGCATTTTAAATTTTGAGTCAAAGAAACGTTTGGAGAGTGTACCAAGACGTTCGGATATAGTATTATTGGCAGTACATTTTGTCGTGTGAAAGCTAACTATTTGATCTCCATGGAATATAATTACAAGCACAGGTAATGGACAAATCACCGCTAGCCATTACGGAGCTGCAACAACACTTACCATATAGAGCAACATCAGTTACATTTGACGTCTAACTGATGCTATTTCCTGAATTGAATTCTAGTAGTCCGACCCCACCTCCAATGATATGCTTACTGCTTGCTTGTTAACGCGAATGTATTATTATTATTATTGACCTGGTTCTAGATGCATTGCTAGTAGTGCAGTCTTCTTTCTACAAGTGAGTAAGATCACGTACCTCTTGTGGATTAGAAAGCACCGATCCTAAGAAGACAAACCACTATTGCCACTGTCTAATCTGTTTTGCTGTTCAGACGCGGCTCGTCTGTTGCTTGTTTTGCAGACAATCTCTCAAGAGAGCATCGACAACTGACTTGTTCTAAACGACGTATACGGTGTTATATATAATTAGCAGGCCCCCGTTATGAGACAGCATAATAGAGACCCGTTGTTATTAAGAAAGATTACAGTAAACACGAGCTATTCAGGTGCACTCAAATATAACCGCTACACACGCCCATGTGTTACTAAATAATTATAACAACAACTACAATAATATGTTCAGTTCCTTGGTCTGGACAATGAACTGTCGTCAGAACCGTCTGTCCGCTGAGTCATTCCGTACGGATTTGATTTGTGCACAAGAGTATCACGCACAAGTGCCAAGTCTCTAGCGGGAATACTTCGGTGGTCCGCGTGAAAATAAACCTCACTATAGTCTATATGGTACATAACATAATAATATTACTAGAGCTGCGTAATCACACACATACACACACACACACACACACACACACACACACACACACACACACACACACACACACACACACACACACACACACACACACACACACACACACACACACACACACACACACACACACACACACACACACACACACACACACACACACACACACACACACACACACACATATACACACATATACACACATATTATGCACATATATATATATATATATATATATATATATATATATATATATATATATATATATATATATATATAAAGATATATATATATATATTATGCAGTAATTGTTGCGGATCTCTATGTTTTTGTTCTTTTCCGTATTCTCGAAATGCACGGGAAAAGTATGATTGGCGCCCCACCGTGGCTAGGTGGGACAACATAATTGATCGCCAGCATTGTGTCATCTGCACTTCTTGACGCGAGCTTCCTGCACGGCATAGAGAATGTTTTATCTTTTCGTTCAGTGTTATGATATTTACATGACTATGGAAGATTCACGAGTATAGTCCGTTGTTGATGTAACTGCCGTGCCGGTTTAGATGACAAACTACCTGATTCAAAACCGTATATCGGTTCAACAATATACCGGTGTACGGTACACAGCGCTAATAACTACACAGCTTAGAGCGACTAAAGCAGGATTGTTTATGGTCACTGCATTGTCCATCAATTCTGCGCTGAGTGACCATGCAGTAGCCAAAGGAATCATCGGGCTGTCCTCACTCTCACTCTCACTCACTCCCACAGCGGGTGTGATTCAAAATAGCAGTTTCGGCTGTCGACTGGCCGATGCCGTGGAGAAGCCTCTCCCTGTAATTCCGACAGTTGGCCGCGGTAGACGGGTGGCCGCTAACGAGGGGTGGTTTGTATTAGACAACGCTAATGCAGTGAACATATTGTAGCCGCATAATCCGGCTGACCGTTGCCGAGAGGGGCCTTATAAGAGGGGGAACTACTGGACAATGAATCGCAATAACATCGTTATATATGTAATTATTTATACAGTGAATCGGAATCGGAAGTGTTTATTGACACAATAAAATATACATAAAGCAATGTTCATACAAATTACCTACAGATCAAATTATAAAATAATATTACATTAGTACCGCTGTGCAGCAAACTGCCAAGTAATTGCGTAAGAAAATAACAGAAATGTAATTATAAGTGATTATGAATTGTTACTGTAGGTAAAATAACCAGGGGTCGAGGAGACTGTCACTAAGACTATTTTGGTCGCTCTCGTGTCGCCTGAAACTGTAATCAAGAAATACGTGTGCACGTGTTTAGTTGCTTGAGCACTTTGATGTGTCCTCAAACTGACCCTGTGAAGTTGCTTTTCTGTGACGGTAACCGTCTTCTATTGTTGCTTCTCGTGGATCATTTAATTGATAACCGCGTAATGATGATGATAACAACAACAATAAAAACAACAAGTACAATAACAATAGTACTAATGATTAATTTTGCTGATTTCCTGGTAATACCGGCCTGTAGTATATAGCACCTCTTGGGAACCTCATGAAACCGCATACATTGCTATTGCAGTTCCCAAATATGTGTATCAAATATTGGTATTATCAGAATAATGGTTCTGCGTAGGTATGACTTCAGCATGCGTACTTGAAATGTGTGTAAGTTCATATGTAAGCCAACCATAGTCTACCGATGTAAGGGCTAAGCACATGCGCGAGCATATACGCATGTACGCACGCATGCACACACAACGCGCGCGCACACACACACACACACTACACGCACACGCATACACACACACACACACGCATGCACGCACGCACGCACACACACAGACACACACACACACACACACACACACACACACACACACACACACTACACGCACACACGAGGTGAGGACAAATCATGTTATAACTGTATATATATATATATATATATATATATATATATATATATATATATATATATATATATATACAGTTATATCTATATATATATATATATATATATATATATATATATATATATATATATATATATATATGTATATATATATATATATATATATATATATATATACTAAATACACAACAGATGTACACATGATTATATATATATATATGTATATATATATATATATATATATATATAATGATACATGAAGAGGCGTATCCTCTGATGTTGGTGTTTGCTGTAGTTTCATGCGTGCGTGCGTATGTTCGCGCGCTGGTGTATGTCTGCATGTGTCTGTTTGTGTGTGTGTGTGTGTTGGCACGAATACGTGTGCGTGTTAGCATGCGTGCGCTTGCGCATGCATATGTGCATGTAAACAACACTACTAAATACGCACAACAGATGTACACATGATTATATACATTTGCACCGTGCATAAATCAATTGTGTTTTTGTAGCTATAAATCCATCTTAAACTTGCTTCACTGACGTCGATTACCGCGCTACAAAGCATTGTTGAAACTAGGAGTGGTTGTTTATCCGTCTCGTACATTGTCCTACATACTATTGTACGCGACTGTTTAGTGGCCTCGAACGTTGTCCGACATTCTGTTGTATACGTTCGTTTCCATTACCTCTTTAGAGACAATTCACTTCTTTGTATCGACAACGCAGCAGGTGTTGTCACCGGTGAACTAAGTCCCTTTCAGACGAGTCCGGTAACCCAAAGTTCAATTCCGAAGCGCCGACCGAACCGTCAGACCGAACGTGCTAGATTATTGGTACAAGAAGTTGTTTTAGCTGTCTCGGCAATCCTCTGAAACCGTCTTGGGCGAAAGTACAGGTAACAATACCTATCAAGAATACGCCTATTGGATATTGTTTATTTCCACTTTGACTGACAGAAATCACGTCCTCGGCATTAAGCAGAATGAGTGTAAATAAAACCAGGTTCAAACAATAGCCGTTTTTTTGTTCATTTATTTTAACACCTGCTAAGTCTTAGTACTCTTCGTAACTCTTCATAGCTTGATCAACAAACGATTCAAAAGACAAACGTGTTAATTGCACTAGGCACCTTTATTGTGTTGAGAAATATGGCACTAGATTGTTTGTTGATGCGACTACGAAAACATACAGCGTCAAGATATATACTACACAAGCAACCACATTTATTGGTCTTAAATAGCAATCTGACTTGCTTTCAAGTTTGTTGTCTAAGCTAATTCTGCGACACGGCTCAAGGAATGCCTAATGGTTCGGGTGTGGTATGTACGAAAGCTTAAATACAAGCTAGACCGGTTCCTGGATAGGTATTGTTATCTGAACAAACGGTGCCCTACAACAATATATCGTCTAAAGGATAGGTTCAGTCCGTCTAAGCAGACATGCGTGGGTTTGCCGTTCCGCCGTAGACGTAGACAGTTTAGCATAGACATTATGTACAACAATATAGTCAATTATCTTTAATGAGGCATTGGAAACAAATGCACATACTTATGTAGGACAATGTTAGTGTCCATTATTCAGGCTATCCAAATAACAAGATTATATATATATATATATATATATATATATATATATATATATATATATATATATATATATATATATATATATATATATATATATTATATGATTTCGTTAGTGATGTGCAGCAAAGCAAATAGGGATTTTAAACGCAAAAATGAGGATTTAAAGCACACGCATACATACGCACAGACGACCTTAAGGATGATACACGCACACGCACACGCACACGCACACGCACACGCACACGCAAACGCACACGCACACGCACACGCACACGCACACGCACACGCACACGCACACGCACACGCACACGCACACGCACACGCACACGCACACGCACACGCACTCATGTTACATACACCACAACCAAACAATCAGTGGACATACAAACAGTAACTAGAAAATATGTGTAGTGGCGATAAACTACAAAACTGCTGCAGATCAGACAGAAGGACGATTACAAACAGTTCGCTGCCGCAGAATGTTATTATACGAGGGGCGCAAGCTACCATACAAATCAATCTGAGCCTTGATACAGCTGAATTATTGATGTATGTATGTATGTATGTATGTATGTATGTATGTATGTATGTATGTATGTATGTATGTATGTATGTATGTATGTATGTATGTATGTATGTATGTATGTATGTATGTATGTATGTATGTATGTATGCATGCATGCATGTATGATGATGATGATGATGCATGTATCTATCTATCTATCTATCTATCTATCTATCTATCTATCTATTTATCTATCTATCTATCTATCTATCTATCTATCTATCTATATCTATCTATCTATCTATATATCTATCTATCTATCTATCTATTACCGATATATTCAACATAGGGCGCGTATGTCGCAGGCCGTCATCATGGAAGTCGTCGCAGTGATGCTCGAGGTGAGAATGCAACCCAAACTCGGATGCAGAAGTGGGATCTCGACTCCTCTGCTTGCGGGCTTGCGCTGGTCCTGCAGACGCGTCTCCTCAACGCTCGGATGCCCTTGTTCGCGGCCAGGCGCCACGAGTGGCGATCGCTGCAACTAATTCCCAGCCAAGGATGGGAACGCCGCATGCCCCCAACGATGCCTTAAGACAGACTTTGTTGCGCCAAACTGGGCCTGTGCCTCTAGTGCCAGACGCCAACTCGGAGAAGGAGATCATCTTTGATAGTCGCGAGTTGTCCATTCCGACCAATTTAGCCACGCATAGATAACATTGTGCCGACATCATATCACGGATTACATATATAACGAGGAATCACTGATATGATACTAGGGCCTACGTAAATATGGTGGTTTTGGTTGATCGAAACGTCCACCCTTACTACAGACCAAACTTGGCACCGTGCGTGATATGCACATGAACAAAGCTATACTATAGCTTTTATTCGTTTACTGGGTCAATGCGTACGGGTTATATTATAACCCGTACGCTGTGGCCCAGTAAACAAACGATTGTTGGCGAAATTCAGTTGTCACGATCGACGGACTGCACAGCACTGTGGAATGAGGAATACAATAACAATGAAATTGAGTATAATTTGTTTTGGCCAGTATGTACAAATAACCATAGCAAAATAGCAAACATCGTAAGGTATACGTTACGACACATTAGACAGCTGTCAACGTGAAGATATTCACGGCGTAACGTGTAAATAACTGAACGTGTGAACATAATGTAACTGGATAATAACTGAACGTATACTAAATAACATGATAGTCACTACATAGTTTAGTGAATAGAAAATTAGTTGAGACACTTTATTATGAGAGACACTTTAAATAGTATAAGGCAAAAACGATAAAGAAACGCAGCGAAGACCAGCAGGACGTTTTGCATTTATTATTATTATTTAATAACATATCATAAATTATGTGCATATGATGTGGTTCCACATGACTGCACCTATATATTACATGTTTATTATAATGTCCCTTAACAACAATTAGCCTTAATTAGCTTTAGAATGAGCTCTGCGAAACGAATTATATAGTATTGAGCGGCGTCTACAGAGATTGCCTGCAATACTTGTAAGCGACACAAACGAGCCTTGACTTGGCACATGTCGTGTTAGGCTCGTGCACAAGACAACTGTAACTCGTACGCAGTAACCCGTGCGGCGATCGTGAACAGACAACAAGAACGTACCGACCTATTAAAAATCTTGAAGCACTGCCATATAAACGCCACTCGAGTCGCGTCTGACCAGTCTGTAGTGACAGTGACCACAGCGGGCAGACGTCGTAGAATCACTTAAGAGGTAAGTGATAATGTAAGTGCTTGTATTACGACACGTTCAAGTCTAATGTGTCTGGAGACAAATCAACAAAATGGTATGTAATATAATAATTATTATTATTATTGTTATTATTATTTATAAAGCGCCATATCCAAATATGCTCAAAGCGGTGTACAATAAAATAAAAAACCATTTATTATGTGTTAAAACTAATATTAATAATAATAAATACAACTGTAAAATTTACTTTCAGATGAAACAAATGTAGAAACGTTAAATTATTCATATTAAAAATGTTAATTAAATATTATATAGAATTAACGACGATGAGTAAAATAAATAAATCACTAAATAAAAAAACAATTAATACTCTATTTACATGCAAAACACGTACTAAACCATGGCATATACAAAGGTCAGTATATATGTGTGAAAATAAGATAAGATAAAAACCAATTTTATAAAATGTCATTGAATATTTAAAATGTCAGCAGTAATATGCTTTGAAAATGTGCGCTTTTAGTGCCTTTCTGAATGCCGACAAAGTTCCGCAGCACTTGATATCAATGGGCAATGCGTTCCATAGGCGAGGTCCCACCACACGAAAAGACCGGTCACCAAAACTGGCCAGCTTCGTACGCGGAATGTCGAGCAAATGTTGTTCAGATGAACGCGTGCGTCCTGGATTCTCTCTCTTTAGCAGGTTTGCCCGATACAGGGGAGCCGTCCCATTCAGATATCGGTACACATGGAGAAGTATTTTATACTCGATGCGGCCTTTGATTGGTAGCCAGTGTAGGTCTTTTAGAACTGGCGTTATATGAACACGACGTGATTACTCTGGCGGCCATGTTTTGTTTTAAAGTCCAATTAGTAGCGCGTTCCCGTAGTCCAGTCTCGATGTAACAAAAGCGTGAACGAGTGCTTTAGTGGCATCTATTGTGAGATATCGCCTGATGTGGCTAATGTTGTGAAGATGCATATAAAATATTATGCTGTTCGGCAAATGGTACTGATGTGACTAATCATGCTGAGGGAGGAATCGAATACAACGCTAAGGTTACGAACATTCTTGTCATGTTACCAACAGTGACGTGAAAGTCCTTTAGCGTCGGCAACTTTTGCTTTGTTCCAAACACAATTACATCCGTCTTGTGGTCATTTAGCTTGAGTAAATTGACTCGAGACAATTCACCAATTTCCTGGAGGCAGCTACACAAACGATCCATGTGTATAATAATGGTACACAATTACCTCCGCGTTAAAAAGGAGTAAACACTAAAATTCGAGATACGATCGGACGTATGCATAAAATGTATCATAATTTTATAGATGTCAAAATGGTTCTTGGTTATATCATCTCAGTATTTGCCGGCACAGATAATGTTAACGATATTATCAGGGCATGTAATAACATTTCAATTGGATAGAATAGAGTTACTCAATAATGCAAAAACAGGAATATTAGAATATTACATATACGTATAACTGTTTAGAGTGCAATTTTAAATATGCAGAAGATTTCTCTCCGGCTTATGTAATCCCTTAGCCTAATTATTGTGTATTTGTTCCAGTGTTAAGAACACTTTGTTGACAGACAGAGAACAATTTATGAAACAAATGTTACTTTCAAAGAAGAGAAAAATTATAAATAATTAATGCGACGCGAACGTTAAAAGAAAACGGGAGAGCAAACTGTGAAATGATGATACGTGTTCTGTAGTTTCACCTCAAATAGCCCACATTTCATGTTTATCTAATATGACTGTACTTATATGATTGTTCTGCTTGTAGAGCAACAATGATGGTGTTGGAGAAAAAGACATGTTTAGTTACGTTGCTATTCTGTATGGCAGTCTACACACTCGCTGGTACGTATACAGTGAGAACGGTTACATTTGTTAATACTAGCAGTAACGTCAATGCCAGCAAACTTTTGGAAGCGACATTGGCTAGGTTGGTCAAACGTCAAGAGCAAATGGATTGTGTTTAAACATAAATTAACATTAATAGTGGTTAGACATAATTACAAGTAGGTAGCACGTTTATTTCAGTTGTCGTTAATTTAAAAACATTAATTACTTCTTGTTAACGTTTTAATGTGTATTTTATTACCGGTCAGCCGAGATCCATCACGTGTTCGTTGTTTATGATGTGCTATAGATCAGAGGTGCTACACGTGCAACAGCAAAGGAACAAACGACGAATGCAACCAGGAAGAAATTGTCGTTTGTGCGAGCAACGAGGTGAGAGACCAGTTTCCTCGCAGTCATTTTAACATGTTATCATGTTCGCAACATGTGTCCGAAGCGACACGTCTCCAACTCATTCTAGTTGTCTTGTTGTCTTATTCAGATTGTTTCTATTTTAAGTTGTACCAGTCGTGATCCAGTAAAATTGCTTTCGCGAGTCCCTCTTTTCGTTTACATCGACGAACGTATTCTATGTCCTGGCTTTCTGTTGGGTGTTTCCTTCAGAGTGACCCATCCTATCCATATATTGCTTCGATGATATACTGACGTAAACTTTCTGTTACCGCATATTATGTAATTTTGTCTCACCGTTTTATTTTGATAATACCATTTGTTATAGCTAATACAAAATAAACTAATTTTGACAGAAGTGGATCTATGGATAGCGAGGATGATGGTTTATGTCCACTATTTGGTCAGTGCTGGACAATACGTACGGATTAGTACACTTTAGCGCACATTACAGTCATCAATTGGAAACTGTGTTACCAGGTATCAGAACACAACAACTAGAACATGACACACGATGTTGAACTTATTTTTGTGGCATTAATACTCTCTTAAAATTAACGATTTAATATCAAGTAGAAGGCAGCGAACTCCTCCAATCACTCGATATTCATTCCAACTTAATGGTCATTGGGAACGATTTTCAAATAAAAATAGATCTTTGATGATATTCGCTGCCCGTGGTGTGTAGCTCCGTGGATGGTATACGTTATGTGTGCACTGTTGTTCTCCTTTTGGCATCCCTGTCGTCAGGGGTGAGGATGGCTGTGGTTACCGTCGTCTTTTTCTTCCTCTTCCTCTTCGTGTGTACAACTGTGGACTGTTTCCTGACCCGCTTCTCACGTCTCGCAGGAATCATGCAAGACGGAGTTACGACACGACAATGGAGCGTCGCGCATCACTAAGAGCTGTAAACAACTACAGGCCTGCGAGAACGACGCAGGTGGCAATGACAACAACTGTCCCGACCAGAACGGCAATTACGTCTGTGTGTACTGTTGTCAGGGCGACAAATGCAACGAATATCTGCCCGACAACCCTCTCGATGGTGCGTCTCTGTCACTCGATCACTTGGTCATTCATTTAACGAACCATTCGTATTGTACAAACATGTATACAGTATACACACTATACATAAAAACGGCTTCACAAAGTCATCATGCTAATGCAATACGTTTATTTGATGACGTGTGGTTATAGTATTAAGCAAAACGTACTCTAAAACAACGTATACTTGTTTTCGTTAATGGAATAATAGTCGTTTGTGTATAAGTGTATGAATAAATCATTACAGTTATGTCTGGATGTGTAATATTATCAGAAAAGCTCACGATTACAACACTTGTGTAATGCGCGCATAAGTATCACAATCATGTATGTGTGATTCTTTTACATAATATTCATATGCTAAACATTACATATGTGTTTGTATTACCTGTATGGTATGTTGAAAAGGTTCTGTCAAAACATCACGAAGTACACGTACACACTCTTACCTTAGACTAATTATGTATGTAATGTTCTTATGCAGGAAATATTTACGACTTTTCGTCGTTGTTGAAATTTAATGAAGATATATTATGTAGACACACACGCAAACAAATCTCTTTCCGAAGCATTCTGCGAAACATCATAAACAAAGTAAAGGCAAGTTCTTATATAGCGCAGTATCCAATCCTCAGGACCGTTCAAAGCGCTTAACATTTTATGGAACTTCAATGGAAACATTTGGCATTTGGGTGCAATATGCATTTGAAATGCATAAATACGATAACACACACAATGGAAGGAACAAACCGTATTTGTACCATGACTTGTCAACAAATATTGCATGATATGTTGTAGTCGGAACCCAGCCCCCAACAACAACAACAACAACAACAACTGCAACAACAATACCAACAACAACAAACTATGATATAGCAGCCACAACCACGCAAGCAACGGCGACAACTACACCAACTACTACAGTTGAGAAAGTCATTGAAGAAACCACCACTAGGGTGACGAGTGCAGATGTGCCACCGACAGCAGTGATAACAGCAACACCAGCAACAACAGCTACATCAACGGAGAAGACCAACAAGGAAAGCACCACCGGGGCGTCCACCATTCCAGTCACAACAACGGCGACGACTACTACCGTGACGTGTACAACCAGTCCGGCGTCACCAACAAGTACGACACGAATTATCCTTTACATTCACAGTTCTAGATAACCAGTTGTTGTCCCAAATTCAGTCTTGCTGCGACTGTGGTCTACCAAAACAACATTAACGACACCGACAAGAAGTGATAATACATTTTGTTCTTATTTATAATACTTTCATTACTCGGGAAGTTTCCATTACAATTGGTGTCCGTTCATCAAAAGTGAAATTCCTGAATTCCTGAACACCTAAACAGTAGATAAATAACAGCTGTTCATTAGTGATAGTTCTCTCACTGTGTTTGTCATGACGTTTTAATGTTAATCACATTTGTTTGTTTTCTTTAATTGCGTATGTGCATATCTTCGTGACACTTGAATCTGCCATCTTCATATAATCTGTATATTTTATTGTCATCAATGTCACTGCGTAATAATGGCATGGCACTAAACTATATTTTTTGTAATGGATTTGTTATTTTGCTATATATAAAGGTGATTTTTATTATTCCAGGTGCGTCATTTCCGACTACGACCACGGCCACGACCACGACACCTGCCGTCACCCCAGGCAATCAGATAGAGTCATTGGTCCTCATACTCGACACCATGGCTCATCTCTTGCCTCAGGTCAAGTCTTGCTGCTGTGAAAACAATCAAACAAGGTCATCGTCGACTGGTAAGATCCCATTTGGAATGATTTCAACAGTAGACAAGGAGGGTAAAAATATGGATTATTTAGCTTTGTCCGACAAACTACGATATCGGTTACAGTCATTGTTTTATCAGGGACATATTCAGAAGTACCAACGTCCAATACTTCCGCCGTCGGCTGTCAAATTATAATGTGGATGTTACGTCTTCAATTAATATACACTAACTACAACACACATACACGCACGCACGCACACACGCACGCACGCACGCATGCACACAACACACACACGCACACACACACACACACACACGAGCGCGCGCGCTTTTGATACTACCCAGTATACGTAGTGGCTTTAAAGGTATGTATCAGTAATTTATCATCAAACGCGTGGCGAGTTTGTACCCTATCCACCAAATTGCTGAACTTTAGCGCTACATCGCATCCTGGCGTGATTTAAATGGAGATGCTTCCAGGGCAGATTCACCTTAATGGGAATGCCGGATACATTGCCTTAACTTTAACAGATCTATATATGAAGACGCGCTTGGGTCGATAAAAGTGTACGCATTAGTGTTTCAGGGTATTGAGAACGATGTATGTTCTGTCTGGGCACACACAGCTGTTGTGACATTCCTAATCGACGTTTCAGGTCGGTCCGTGCGCTGTTACCAGTGCGAGGGAACTGGCTCCGGGAATCAATGCATGGACCCTTTCGACAAAGCAAACATCGCTACATGCACCGGGGAGATGTGTCTCAAAACAGTCGTCATAACAGGCCGTGAGTAGCAGTCACACGTAGTCTGGCAAAAAAAAGAGTGTAGATCATCGGATCATGGAATTAATCCACTGCATAGGAACAAATGACCCCTTAAGATAAAAACAAAAGAATATAATAACAATCACAATCACTTGACTCATTTTATCAACAAAGTCCGTCAAGTATTCGTTACGTGTATTGCACATTACTAAGCAGCTGTCGTACATTTGTTCAAGTGTTAGCCACAGAACCCTTAAATAATTATTTAAGTACGAACTTCTTGTGGGAAAGGTTGAGCGGGTAAAATATATAATGCGAACAGTGTGAAAGCTCAGTTGTGGACAAACAAGATTTAACAGGATTTAACAAGATTGCCACCTAGAGATTCAACTCTAGATGGCAGGTGGACTAGGAAGCCATTTGGCTTATCGAGAGTCCAACCTATCTATCTAAGTATACCCCGCCCGTCTTAGGTATATGTCAATTTTATTTTTAAATATATTAACACTATTAGCATCTACACAATCAGCTGATAATCTGTTCCATTCGTTTACTGTTCTTTGTGAAAATGAAAATTTTCTAATATCCAGTCTACACTGCTTCTTTGCTAATGTAACTCCATGTCCTCTAGTCCTTCTCTCTTCCTATTTCTGTCAATATTTTCATACCCATTCAATATTTTAAACACCTCAATCTGATCTCCTCTCAATCTTCTGGTTTCTAGTGTTGTTAAACCACATTCTTTTAGACGCATTTCATAACTAATATTCCTGAGTTTTTGTATCATTTTGGTTGCTCTCCTTTGTACTCTTTCTAGCATATCAATATCCATCTTGCGATATAAAAACTGTGGCATAAGCAAATAAGGCACTTTGATTATGTCGCTTACATTTTACATAGCACCAGTGCCCATCAAACCATAAAATAGATGTCGATCGTGTGTGCCACGGCAAATGTCGCATCTATAGTACATACGTCTTTACCCGTATCTCAATCGTAAATACCGGGTATGCTTCCAAATCGAACCACGCGTATCACATTTTTAATATAATGTGCATTGCATGTCGTCTGCAAAATAGCCATTCCCGCATGTAGTTCTCATTTGAACAACGTTGCCATTTCTCTTAGATACCTAATAAATCCATTCGGCATTTTGATTGTATTTCAGAAAACGTGTCAATGACCCGAAACTGTTCGCCGTCTGTGGGGAGAATCGCCTGTCTCCGAATGTCGGCTCACGGTTCAAGCATCGAGACGTGTACGTGCAATTCTGACCTCTGCAATGGCGCGCCCTTCCAACGCGTCACCGGTACATCCGCTGTCATGATCGTTGTGATTGCCGCCTTGATCGCCAGGTGGCAGTAGGAGCCACCCAAGCGCATAGTGTTTGCTGTCTTGATCGCCAGACGGCACTAGCAGTAGCAGCTATTCGGAATCAGAACACTGCTTCGTATCTTTCTGTGAGTGTTTACGTCGTGCAGTGGCGCGTGGCTTTCTTGTAGATGTATTAAAGACTAAGGATATGCAAGCTGAAATTCAAGCAGAAGTGTAAAATTTAGGTCGCTATCAAATAATATATAAAATATCACAACGATGGATGTGATTTACGTCTACCCTGTTCCTGTAGTGTTGTGCAAGTTTTAATGTTTGAGTAGTAGGCCTATTAAACATTGTACAAGAACGTTATCGACTTTAAAGTCTTCTTGATCGCGTTCGTGTTGGAGTTCGTGCGTGAGCTTACATACTTGTGTGAGCGATTGGCGTGCAGTACTCTAGTGTACGAGGACGATGTGATTGCTTGTGTGTCTGGTTGAGTTATTGAGCGATATTGGGTCAATCTCAACCAACTTAAAGAACTGAATAGAGCCTCTCTGTGAGTTACGGAAAATGTGAGAAATGTTCTATGTTCAGCATATATCTATGTAAATTTGTTTAAGATGCAAAATACACAAGGATTTTATTATGAAGGCTACCATCAATTTTCCCCTAGGCGTTTGTCGAACTGGGTAATGCTACAGCAATTCGTAGACATGTGCACAAATATTCTCCTTAGTATCGCCAAATGACACATTTTGCCCGCATTAGGTTTCTGGTGTATATGTCGTTATCATAGTCGATATGCACTCATTTGTTCAAGGGACATTGACACTGAAATATTCTGCCCAAACACGGGACGTTTACCGCGTACCAGTGTTTTTTGTTAGAGCGCCAGGCATACCCGTGTCCTGGCTTTCAGTTAATTCACACTACGTTGGGCAATAACGAAATAATAAGCACAAATTATCCTACGTTGTGAAGTCTACAGGCGCCATAGTCACGGTAATGCCGACATTGCCAGGTCAACAAAGTAGCAACATTTTAATGCTACTGACCCCCCGCTTTCAATGGCTTCCTGGGTCGACCCATTATTTTATAAGTGGGTCGACTCTTTATTTTAGAAGGTTATTAAGTCTACTGACTGCATTTGGAGGCTAACAGGCTATTAAGTGCGTTGCAACGGAAACTGAAACAACATAGGTTGCTGCAAATTAGTTTTTTTTATAATTTTACCGTGGCCACCGCGGCACTGAATGCTGACAGATTCACGTCTGTCTATCTTGAACTTGCCGCTAATATGTGGTTCGCATATGCGAATTAGTGTAATGGTTTGCACATCCTTCTGCCACGCGGGCGGTCTGATTCTAGAAACAGATTCTAGTTCAGCGGCAAAATGACGTCGTCTCATCACGATCTCTATAATTATTATAATGACTCTTTTTGTAAGCTGAGTTTATAGCCTCGATTATTCTAGTGCCGCGAGATTATTATATTACAGGAATATAACCTAGTATAATCGTAAACGACTCGAGCGCACGTGGAGCATTCAGTCAGCAGGAACTGCCGGACAGACACAGTGCTAGTGGTATCCGCCTGTGTCATCTGGAGGTCTAGGCCTACATTTCATGTGACCAAACGTATCTAGAAATATTCTTCAGTTGCAATGTGCGAGAATCGGCGCACGTGCGGCTTATGTCGCAGTCGGATTAATATGATTATTGGATTCATCGCTATTTGTGGATTTATCCAGTTGGCAGGTGAGTGGACTGTAGAACGCTTAATTAAAGGGAAACAAAAGTCAATGTTTTGGTGATATGTGCCTAACAGAGTTAATACAAAGTGACAACTTCCAACAACAATCATATTTATAACGTCAGCGGTTTACTAGAAAATACATCCGCACGCGCGAAATAGTTTAATTAATTATAAATAATATAACAATAATTAATTATTACCATCACTACGATCTGCAGGAAATTATAAGTTTTATTATAATATGATAATACTATTTTAATAATTATTATTTGTGGCGCTTCAAAACATACTGCTATTAAAAGTTAACAATAAGAAGAATACTGCCCACAGGTAATATTTTAAAATAAATAATCCAAATACATGTGTCTAATATAATTAACTAAAATTACCTACTAGTCATAAAATACATAATCCTAATCAATCTTGCAAATACAGTAAAACCTGTCTTGGGCGACAGCTGTCATGTGCCACCACTCGTGTTGAGCGACCGTTTTCCAGCCACAGGTTTTTTCTGATTAAAATGTACCCACAATGAACGACTACGTGACAAACGCAGCCAGCGATCACACAAATTGTTCACGCGATCGTTGCTTTCACCTGTTAGCAGCGACCGGATCTGATGCCGAACTGAGTTATGTATTGGTCAGGAAGTCTTTACGTCGTTCACTCAGAGTTAAGTAATACATTTAATATCACTAAAACGACTATATAGTATTATATACAATGGTATAAATATTCCAATGGGTCGTATTTTTATTTGGTGACCTATCGTTCGAGATTTAATGAAAATGCGCTCCGAAAATGACGTGTCAGCGGCACACGCTTCGGATGTCGCCGACATAGATTGCAGCAAATTGAAAACCCGCTCGTGTAAACATATGTGGATATTCATGATTTCTAGTCAATTAGAAAATGTTTTGGTTTGTCCTGCAGATGTAGCAACAAATTGATGACACAAGAGAAACGACAGCAGTCCACCAACCAGTATGCGTTGACACAAACTATTAATACGTTGACCTATCCTAAAGACGTGTGACCACAGATAGACCGACCATATTCAAAAAGTTTCACTTTGGCCACTGTACTGAGGAACGAGACTGATCTATGCAATGGCGCGCCCTTCCAACGCGTCACCGGCACATCCGCTGTCATGATCGTTGTGATTGCCGCCTTGATCGCCAGGTGGCAGTAGGAGCCATTCAGAACACAGCATGTCGACTTTGTGTGGGTGTTTAAGCCGTGCATTGTTTGCTTCAAGTTATACTCAAGAATAATGATATACAAGTTATGTTACCTCATTGATTGGTGTGTTGTGTGTCTGTTCCATTCCAAGCACTCAGTTGTGTACGTGCAATTTTGACATCAGCAATGGCGCCTCTTTTCAACTGCGTAACTTCGCCGAGATGACAGTGTGGTGACTTTGTCGGCGTTTGAATTTTTCCGTGTGGGGTAAACAGAGCTGCCATCTCGCGGAGCCAGATAATCCTGCAATAATCCCTGCTTCATAACCAACTGCAAATTTGTATTCCAGTTGAATAGTTTTTTTTTATAATATATATGAAAAAACAATATCCTTATTTAATTTTTTTTTATTTGGCCTGAGAGCCAATCAGCATTTCTAGCCTAATCTGAGTCCGCCCTGGTGGATACGTCGGTAGGCTATATTTACTAGGCGGAGTTGGTGGGGCTAGAAAATGGCGCCACCTCACTGAGCGCAGTGTTTGCTGCCTTGATCGCCAGATGACACTAGCAGTAGGAATTATTCGGAATCAGAACACTGCTTGCTATCTTTCTGTGAGTGATTACATCGTGTAGTATCGCATGGTTTTCTGCGAGACGTATTAAAGACTAAGGATATGCAAGCTGAAATTCAAGCAGAAGTGTAAAATTTAGGTCTGTAGCAAATAATATATAACATTTCACAACGATGGATGTGATTTACGTCTACCCTGTTCCTGTAGTTTTGTGCATGTTTTAATGTGTGAGTAATAGGCATATTAAACATTGTACAAGAACGTTATCGACTTCGAAAGTCTTCTTGATCGCGTTCGTGTTGGAGTTCGTGCGTGAGCTTACATGCGTGTGTGAGAGATTGGCGTGCAGTACTCTAGTGTACGAGGACGATGTCATTGCTTGTGTGTCTGGTTGAGTTATTGGGCGATATTAGGTAAATGTTAACAAACTTAAAGAAGTGGATAGAGCCTCTCTGTGAGTCACGGAAAATGTGAGAAATGTTCTATGTTCAGCATATATCTATGTAAGTTTGTTTAAGATCCAAAATACACAAGGATTTTATTATGAAGGCTACCATCAATTTTCCGCCAGGCGTTTGTCGAAATGAGTAATGCCAATTCGTAAACATTTGCACAAACATTCTCCTTAGTATCGCCAAATTACACATTTTGCCCGCATTGGTTTTCTGCTGTATATGTCGTTATCATAGTCGATATGCACTCATTTGTTCAAGGGACATTGACACGAAAATATTCTGCCCAAACACGGGACGTTTACCGCGTACCAGTGTTTTTAGAGCGCCACGCATACCCGTGTCATGGCTTTCAGTTAATTCACACTACGTTGGGCAATAACGAGATAAAAAGCACAAATTATCCTACGTTGTGAAATCTACAGGCGCCATAGTCACGCTAATGCCGACATTGCCAGGTCAACAAAATAGCAACATTTTAATGCTACTGACCCCCCGCTTTCAATGGATTCCTGGATTGACCCATTATTTTATAAGTGGGTCGACTCATTATTTTTGAAGGTTATTAAGTCTACTGACTGCAATTGGAGGCTAACAGGCTATTAAGTGCGTTGCAACGGAAACTGAAACAACATAGGCTGCTGCAAATTAGTTTGGTTTTTTAATTTTACCGTGGCCACCGCGGCACTGAATGCTGACAGATTCACGTCTGTCTATCTTGAACTTGCCGCTAATATGTGGTTCGCGTATGCGAATTAGTGTAATGGTTTGCACATCCTTTCTGCCACGCCGGCGGTCTGATTCTAGAAACAGATTCTAGTTCAGCGGCAAAATGACGTCGTCTCATCACGATCTCTATAATTATTATAATGACTCTTTTTGTAAGCTGAGTTTATAGCCTCGATTATTCTAGTGCCGCGAGATTATTATATTACAGGAATATAACCTAGTATAATCGTAAACGACTCGAGCGCACGTGGAGCATTCAGTCAGCAGGAACTGCCGGACAGACACAGTGCTAGTGGTATCCGCCTGTGTCATCTGGAGGTCTAGGCCTACATTTCATGTGACCAAACGTATCTAGAAATATTCTTCAGTTGCAATGTGCGAGAATCGGCGCACGTGCGGCTTATGTCGCAGTCGGATTAATATGATTATTGGATTCATCGCTATTTGTGGATTTATCCAGTTGGCAGGTGAGTGGACTGTAGAACGCTTAATTAAAGGGAAACAAAAGTCAATGTTTTGGTGATATGTGCCTAACAGAGTTAATACAAAGTGACAACTTCCAACAACAATCATATTTATAACGTCAGCGGTTTACTAGAAAATACATCCGCACGCGCGAAATAGTTTAATTAATTATAAATAATATAACAATAATTAATTATTACCATCACTACGATCTGCAGGAAATTATAAGTTTTATTATAATATGATAATACTATTTTAATAATTATTATTTGTGGCGCTTCACAACATACTGCTATTAAAAGTTAACAATAAGAAGAATACTGCCCACAGGTAATATTTTAAAATAAATAATCCAAATACATGTGTCTAATATAATTAACTAAAATTACCTACTAGTCATAAAATACATAATCCTAATCAATCTTGCAAATACAGTAAAACCTGTCTTGGGCGACAGCTGTCATGTGCCACCACTCGTGTTGAGCGACCGTTTTCCAGCCACAGGTTGTTTCTGATTAAAATGTACCCACAATGAACGACTACGTGACAAACGCAGCCAGCGATCACACAAATTGTTCACGCGATCGTTGCTTTCACCTGTTAGCAGCGACCGGATCTGATGCCGAACTGAGTTATGTATTGGTCAGGAAGTCTTTACGTCGTTCACTCAGAGTTAAGTAATACATTTAATATCACTAAAACGACTATATAGTATTATATACAATGGTATAAATATTCCAATGGGTCGTATTTTTATTTGGTGACCTATCGTTCGAGATTTAATGAAAATGCGCTCCGAAAATGACGTGTCAGCGGCACACGCTTCGGATGTCGCCGACATAGATTGCAGCAAATTGAAAACCCGCTCGTGTAAACATATGTGGATATTCATGATTTCTAGTCAATTAGAAAATGTTTTGGTTTGTCCTGCAGATGTAGCAACAAATTGATGACACAAGAGAAACGACAGCAGTCCACCAACCAGTATGCGTTGACACAAACTATTAATACGTTGACCTATCCTAAAGACGTGTGACCACAGATAGACCGACCATATTCAAAAAGTTTCACTTTGGCCACTGTACTGAGGAACGAGACTGATCTATGCAATGGCGCGCCCTTCCAACGCGTCACCGGCACATCCGCTGTCATGATCGTTGTGATTGCCGCCTTGATCGCCAGGTGGCAGTAGGAGCCATTCAGAACACAGCATGTCGACTTTGTGTGGGTGTTTAAGCCGTGCATTGTTTGCTTCAAGTTATACTCAAGAATAATGATATACAAGTTATGTTACCTCATTGATTGGTGTGTTGTGTGTCTGTTCCATTCCAAGCACTCAATTGTGTACGTGCAATTTTGACATCAGCAATGGCGCCTCTTTTCAACTGCGTAACTTCGCCGAGATGACAGTCAGGTGACTTTATCGGCGTTTGAATTTTTCCGTGTGGGGTAAACAGAGCTGCCATCTCGCGGAGCCAGATAATCCTGCAATAATCCCTGCTTCATAACCAACTGCAAATTTGTATTCCAGTTGAATAGTTTTTTTTATAATATAGTATCATATGAAAAAACAATATCCTTATTTAATTTTTTTTTTATTTGGCCTGAGAGCCAATCAGCATTTCTAGCCTAATCTGAGTCCGCCCTGGTGGATACGTCGGTAGGCTATATTTACTAGGCGGAGTTGGGGGGGCTAGAAAATGGCGCCACCTCACTGAGCGCAGTGTTTGCTGCCTTGATCGCCAGATGGCACTAGCAGTAGGAATTATTCGGAATCAGAACACTGCTTGCTATCTTTCTGTGAGTGATTACATCGTGTAGTATCGCATGGTTTTCTGCGAGACGTATTAAAGACTAAGGATATGCAAGCTGAAATTCAAGCAGAAGTGTAAAATTTAGGTCTGTAGCAAATAATATATAACATTTCACAACGATGGATGTGATTTACGTCTACCCTGTTCCTGTAGTTTTGTGCATGTTTTAATGTGTGAGTAATAGGCATATTAAACATTGTACAAGAACGTTATCGACTTCGAAAGTCTTCTTGATCGCGTTCGTGTTGGAGTTCGTGCGTGAGCTTACATGCGTGTGTGAGAGATTGGCGTGCAGTACTCTAGTGTACGAGGACGATGTCATTGCTTGTGTGTCTGGTTGAGTTATTGGGCGATATTAGGTAAATGTTAACAAACTTAAAGAAGTGGATAGAGCCTCTCTGTGAGTCACGGAAAATGTGAGAAATGTTCTATGTTCAGCATATATCTATGTAAGTTTGTTTAAGATCCAAAATACACAAGGATTTTATTATGAAGGCTACCATCAATTTTCCGCCAGGCGTTTGTCGAAATGAGTAATGCCAATTCGTAAACATTTGCACAAACATTCTCCTTAGTATCGCCAAATTACACATTTTGCCCGCATTGGTTTTCTGCTGTATATGTCGTTATCATAGTCGATATGCACTCATTTGTTCAAGGGACATTGACGCGAAAATATTCTGCCCAAACACGGGACGTTTACCGCGTACCAGTGTTTTTAGAGCGCCACGCATACCCGTGTCATGGCTTTCAGTTAATTCACACTACGTTGGGCAATAACGAGATAAAAAGCACAAATTATCCTACGTAGTGAAGTCTACAGGCGCCATAGTCACGCTAATGCCGACATTGCCAGGTCAACAAAATAGCAACATTTTAATGCTACTGACCCCCCGCTTTCAATGGATTCCTGGATTGACCCATTATTTTATAAGTGGGTCGACTCATTATTTTAGAAGGTTATTAAGTCTACTGACTGCAATTGGAGGCTAACAGGCTATTAAGTGCGTTGCAACGGAAACTGAAACAACATAGGCTGCTGCAAATTAGTTTTTTTTTTAAATTTTACCGTGGCCACCGCGGCACTGAATGCTGACAGATTCACGTCTGTCTATCTTGAACTTGCCGCTAATATGTGGTTCGCGTATGCGAATTAGTGTAATGGTTTGCACATCCTTCTGCCACGCCGGCGGTCTGATTCTAGAAACAGATTCTAGTTCAGCGGCAAAATGACGTCGTCTCATCACGATCTCTATAATTATTATAATGACTCTTTTTGTAAGCTGAGTTTATAGCCTCGATTATTCTAGTGCCGCGAGATTATTATATTACAGGAATATAACCTAGTATAATCGTAAACGACTCGAGCGCACGTGGAGCATTCAGTCAGCAGGAACTGCCGGACAGACACAGTGCTAGTGGTATCCGCCTGTGTCATCTGGAGGTCTAGGCCTACATTTCATGTGACCAAACGTATCTAGAAATATTCTTCAGTTGCAATGTGCGAGAATCGGCGCACGTGCGGCTTATGTCGCAGTCGGTTTAATATGATTATTGGATTCATCGCTATTTGTGGATTTATCCAGTTGGCAGGTGAGTGGACTGTAGAACGCTTAATTAAAGGGAAACAAAAGTCAATGTTTTGGTGATATGTGCCTAACAGAGTTAATACAAAGTGACAACTTCCAACAACAATCATATTTATAACGTCAGCGGTTTACTAGAAAATACATCCGCACGCGCGAAATAGTTTAATTAATTATAAATAATATAACAATAATTAATTATTACCATCACTACGATCTGCAGGAAATTATAAGTTTTATTATAATATGATAATACTATTTTAATAATTATTATTTGTGGCGCTTCAAAACATACTGCTATTAAAAGTTAACAATAAGAAGAATACTGCCCACAGGTAATATTTTAAAATAAATAATCCAAATACATGTGTCTAATATAATTAACTAAAATTACCTACTAGTCATAAAATACATAATCCTAATCAATCTTGCAAATACAGTAAAACCTGTCTTGGGCGACAGCTGTCATGTGCCACCACTCGTGTTGAGCGACCGTTTTCCAGCCACAGGTTGTTTCTGATTAAAATGTACCCACAATGAACGACTACGTGACAAACGCAGCCAGCGATCACACAAATTGTTCACGCGATCGTTGCTTTCACCTGTTAGCAGCGACCGGATCTGATGCCGAACTGAGTTATGTATTGGTCAGGAAGTCTTTACGTCGTTCACTCAGAGTTAAGTAATACATTTAATATCACTAAAACGACTATATAGTATTATATACAATGGTATAATTATTCCAATGGGTCGTATTTTTATTTGGTGACCTATCGTTCGAGATTTAATGAAAATGCGCTCCGAAAATGACGTGTCAGCGGCGCACGCTTCGGATGTCGCCGACATAGATTGCAGCAAATTGAAAACCCGCTCGTGTAAACATACGTGGATATTCATGATTTCTAGGCAATTAGAAAATGTTTTGGTTTGTCCTGCAGATGTAGCAACAAATTGATGACACAAGAGAAACGACAGCAGTCCACCAACCAGTATGCGTTGACACAAACTATTAATACGTTGACCTATCCTAAAGACGTGTGACCACAGATAGACCGACCATATTCAAAAAGTTTCACTTTGGCCACTGTACTGAGGAACGAGACTGATCTATGCAATGGCGCGCCCTTCCAACGCGTCACCGGCACATCCGCTGTCATGATCGTTGTGATTGCCGCCTTGATCGCCAGGTGGCAGTAGGAGCCATTCAGAACACAGCATGTCGACTTTGTGTGGGTGTTTAAGCCGTGCATTGTTTGCTTCAAGTTATACTCAAGAATAATGATATACAAGTTATGTTACCTCATTGATTGGTGTGTTGTGTGTCTGTTCCATTCCAAGCACTCAATTGTGTACGTGCAATTTTGACATCAGCAATGGCGCCTCTTTTCAACTGCGTAACTTCGCCGAGATGACAGTCAGGTGACTTTATCGGCGTTTGAATTTTTCCGTGTGGGGTAAACAGAGCTGCCATCTCGCGGAGCCAGATAATCCTGCAATAATCCCTGCTTCATAACCAACTGCAAATTTGTATTCCAGTTGAATAGTTTTTTTTATAATATAGTATCATATGAAAAAACAATATCCTTATTTAATTTTTTTTTTATTTGGCCTGAGAGCCAATCAGCATTTCTAGCCTAATCTGAGTCCGCCCTGGTGGATACGTCGGTAGGCTATATTTACTAGGCGGAGTTGGGGGGGGGCTAGAAAATGGCGCCACCTCACTGAGCGCAGTGTTTGCTGCCTTGATCGCCAGATGACACTAGCAGTAGGAATTATTCGGAATCAGAACACTGCTTGCTATCTTTCTGTGAGTGATTACATCGTGTAGTATCGCATGGTTTTCTGCGAGACGTATTAAAGACTAAGGATATGCAAGCTGAAATTCAAGCAGAAGTGTAAAATTTAGGTCTGTAGCAAATAATATATAACATTTCACAACGATGGATGTGATTTACGTCTACCCTGTTCCTGTAGTTTTGTGCATGTTTTAATGTGTGAGTAATAGGCATATTAAACATTGTACAAGAACGTTATCGACTTCGAAAGTCTTCTTGATCGCGTTCGTGTTGGAGTTCGTGCGTGAGCTTACATGCGTGTGTGAGAGATTGGCGTGCAGTACTCTAGTGTACGAGGACGATGTCATTGCTTGTGTGTCTGGTTGAGTTATTGGGCGATATTAGGTAAATGTTAACAAACTTAAAGAAGTGGATAGAGCCTCTCTGTGAGTCACGGAAAATGTGAGAAATGTTCTATGTTCAGCATATATCTATGTAAGTTTGTTTAAGATCCAAAATACACAAGGATTTTATTATGAAGGCTACCATCAATTTTCCGCCAGGCGTTTGTCGAAATGAGTAATGCCAATTCGTAAACATTTGCACAAACATTCTCCTTAGTATCGCCAAATTACACATTTTGCCCGCATTGGTTTTCTGCTGTATATGTCGTTATCATAGTCGATATGCACTCATTTGTTCAAGGGACATTGACACGAAAATATTCTGCCCAAACACGGGACGTTTACCGCGTACCAGTGTTTTTAGAGCGCCACGCATACCCGTGTCATGGCTTTCAGTTAATTCACACTACGTTGGGCAATAACGAGATAAAAAGCACAAATTATCCTACGTAGTGAAGTCTACAGGCGCCATAGTCACGCTAATGCCGACATTGCCAGGTCAACAAAATAGCAACATTTTAATGCTACTGACCCCCCGCTTTCAATGGATTCCTGGATTGACCCATTATTTTATAAGTGGGTCGACTCATTATTTTAGAAGGTTATTAAGTCTACTGACTGCAATTGGAGGCTAACAGGCTATTAAGTGCGTTGCAACGGAAACTGAAACAACATAGGCTGCTGCAAATTAGTTTGGTTTTTTAATTTTACCGTGGCCACCGCGGCACTGAATGCTGACAGATTCACGTCTGTCTATCTTGAACTTGCCGCTAATATGTGGTTCGCGTATGCGAATTAGTGTAATGGTTTGCACATCCTTCTGCCACGCCGGCGGTCTGATTCTAGAAACAGATTCTAGTTCAGCGGCAAAATGACGTCGTCTCATCACGATCTCTATAATTATTATAATGACTCTTTTTGTAAGCTGAGTTTATAGCCTCGATTATTCTAGTGCCGCGAGATTATTATATTACAGGAATATAACCTAGTATAATCGTAAACGACTCGAGCGCACGTGGAGCATTCAGTCAGCAGGAACTGCCGGACAGACACAGTGCTAGTGGTATCCGCCTGTGTCATCTGGAGGTCTAGGCCTACATTTCATGTGACCAAACGTATCTAGAAATATTCTTCAGTTGCAATGTGCGAGAATCGGCGCACGTGCGGCTTATGTCGCAGTCGGATTAATATGATTATTGGATTCATCGCTATTTGTGGATTTATCCAGTTGGCAGGTGAGTGGACTGTAGAACGCTTAATTAAAGGGAAACAAAAGTCAATGTTTTGGTGATATGTGCCTAACAGAGTTAATACAAAGTGACAACTTCCAACAACAATCATATTTATAACGTCAGCGGTTTACTAGAAAATACATCCGCACGCGCGAAATAGTTTAATTAATTATAAATAATATAACAATAATTAATTATTACCATCACTACGATCTGCAGGAAATTATATGTTTTATTATAATATGATAATACTATTTTAATAATTATTATTTGTGGCGCTTCACAACATACTGCTATTAAAAGTTAACAATAAGAAGAATACTGCCCACAGGTAATATTTTAAAATAAATAATCCAATAACTAAAATTACCTACTAGTCATAAAATACATAATCCTAATCAATCTTGCAAATACAGTAAAACCTGTCTTGGGCGACAGCTGTCATGTGCCACCACTCGTGTTGAGCGACCGTTTTCCAGCCACAGGTTTTTTTTCTGATTAAAATGTACCCACAATGAACGACTACGTGACAAACGCAGCCAGCGATCACACACATTGTTCACGCGATCGTTGCTTTCACCTGTTATCAGCGACCGGATCTGATGCCGAACTGAGTTATGTATTGGTCAGGAAGTCTTTACGTCGTTCACTCAGAGTTAAGTAATACATTTAATATCACTAAAACGACTATATAGTATTATATACAATGGTATAATTATTCCAATGGGTCGTATTTTTATTTGGTGACCTATCGTTCGAGATTTAATGAAAATGCGCTCCGAAAATGACGTGTCAGCGGCGCACGCTTCGGATGTCGCCGACATAGATTGCAGCAAATTGAAAACCCGCTCGTGTAAACATACGTGGATATTCATGATTTCTAGTCAATTAGAAAATGTTTTGGTTTGTCCTGCAGATGTAGCAACAAATTGATGACACAAGAGAAACGACAGCAGTCCACCAACCAGTATGCGTTGACACAAACTATTAATACGTTGACCTATCCTAAAGACGTGTGACCACAGATAGACCGACCATATTCAAAAAGTTTCACTTTGGCCACTGTACTGAGGAACGAGACTGGCTCGTCAGTGAAATGCAATGCAATGCAATGCAATGCATGCATGCATGCAATGCAATGCAATGCAATGCAATGCAATGCAATGCAATGCAATGCAATGCAATGCAATGCTATGCAATGCAATGCAATGCAATGCAATGCAATGCAATGCAATGCAATGCAATGCAATGCAATGCAATGCAATGCAATGCAATGCAATGCAATGCAATGCAATGCAATGCAATGCAATATAATAACACTTTATTGTCCCACTTTAATAACACTTTATTGTTCATAAAATACATATATAAAACAGTAAAATAAAAATATAGATAAAGACATTATTGTGACAATATTAAACCTTAATCAAAATAAAATAAAAACTATACTTTATAGCAAAATGGTAATTCTGATCATTTGTCAAACTATCATTGCAACATACATACATAAGGAAATTCACGTGTCTCTCACTGAAACGTCAGAGGTGCGTGTCGTTGAAAAGTCACGCAGTCATTGGAATGAATGATCCACGCCATTTGTTTTGGATGTGAGTGTTCTAAATCTTCTGGACGAGGGCAGAAGAATGTATTAATAATTGTAGTAGCCTTTTGCCATACTACCTTTCCTACTGGTCAGGTCAAAATGTTCGTATTTTGATGATGGTGTCTTGTTTGAACTTCAGTGACGTCGCCGCCACGTTTTACCAACGTCTCTAAGAAGGAGATTGTCTACTTGGTGAGAAAGAGAGTGGAGTTGCCATGCACGGCACAAGCAGACCCAGAACCCATGTGAGTGTTTACAGGCCCAGAATGTGTTCGTATGTTGACTGGTGCTGTGATCTGTAATGAGAATAGACACATTGAGAGGCGTGTCTGAAAAAGTTTATTATTCATGAGTCGGTATGAGTTTAACCTGACCTGTATATATGTCATTTTGTTATAATAGTAACATTATTAGAAATCGTTTTGGTACGTAATTAAAGTAACATACATTATTTTGGTCAATCATGACTGTACTGCTTTAAAACTGTTAACTTCCTAAATTAATGGCAATGGAGTATGTTCCTATAGGCTTTTACCTATAAGCTATATCATATAACAGAGATTCTCACATGTTTGGAAAGACGGTGCCAGATACCATTTTGTGCCGGTTGGTACAGTTGTACATTACACAGGAAATAACCGTATTTGCTATTTCACAATGAATGTTGTACCCAGCAAGCCTCCAAATGGTGTGGAGGTTTAAAATACATTCTCAGTGCCAACCACCAAACTGTCCACAATCCGCCTGGGATGTTGACCTCAGATTAAACTCACTACCCCATTAATTAATCACCACTCCCTTTGTCAAGGAACCTAGTGACAAATCTCCAGACCACTTCCTTCAAAAACTCAAACCACTGACCAACTGGCCGCTGCTGGCAGAAATTAATCACGAACTGTCTTATCTAAAGGGTACAATGACATACCTTCAAGTTACAAATGTCGTCTTGCCAGACATTCTTTTACATTTATTAAATTATCTAACAGTTCTATTCTATGTCCTGCCAGTGGGTACAGCCATATCTGCCGTGCAAGAGATATAGCAGCCAGTGGTCCAGGCCGGCTTCAGTGCAGCGGGCCAACTTGTCACTCTAGTCTATAGGGAAAGATTAACGATCTAGCTCTATGCCTCAGCCTGATCTGCATTTATATGAGTTGACCTGTCTTGTGTATGCATAGGTTGAGTTAACCTATGTCTGTATACGTTGACCTGTCTATATTATATTTGTGTAAGTTGAGTTTACCCATGCCTACAAAGATTTACTTGTCCTGTCCAAGAGTTGAGTTAACATCTATGTGTATGAATTGACCTGTCCTGTATCTGTATAAGTTGACCTATTCTGTGTACAGTATGACTTCAGCTGACTTTTCTCGTGGGTGTAGATATTTCCTTGACATGGCCTATTTGAGTTGACGCGTCCAGTGCCTGTATATGTTGACCTGTGACCTGTCACCTATGACCTATAACCTGTGACCTCTGTAGATATGAGTGGCGGAAGGATGGTGAGCCTCTGGACATCACCTCCCCAGACTTCCAGCGGGAGCCAGGCACTGGGACCATCATCATTCCCGAGCCTGTCTCTCGCCACGAGGGAATCTACCAGTGCTTCGCCAAGAACATGTACGGTACTGCCGTTGGACTGAAGACCATGCTCAAGAAAGCCAGTAAGTGGGCCTATGTCGATGGCCTCAAATAACATCAACGATCTGACATTTCTTTACTTCTAAAAACATGTTGTTCTCTGATATAGCATAAAATCTCTTGGTCAATAATTCTGTCATCATAATCAGTAATTGTAGCGTGAACTTGAAAGTAAACATATTATTTGGGTTACTTGGTATATTTTAAAGCTATCATCAAGAATTTGGTTAATTTCAAATTCTAATTTCATATAGCTCTATTGGTAATAACATCGAGGGATCATTTCACTAACATCCTTATGAGCTATAAGCACAATGTTTACCTTTAAAAATTACCTAAAAGGGACCTGGTGTACTGAAAATTCTCACCAACTTGATTCGCGAGTGTGTAACACACTAGCAATGTTTATGTATTTTAATAACTGCTTAAATTTAACAACAAATGTTTAACGCTAGTGAACTCATGGTGAAATACTCCTCTGACAGTTGCCTTAAATGTACTGATGGAAGAGTCAAGTCAAGTTCTCCTTTGCAGCTCTCGCACCGTTCCCTACGATGAAGGAACCCAAGGTCCATTACCCCACGATTGGAGAGCCCCTCGTGCTTCGCTGCAACCCTCCCTTTAGTTACCCCAAGGGCATCTTGTATTGGGCGGAGTCGAAGCCCGGGGCCAGGATCAGCGCCATTGACAACTCAGCGCGAGTATCGCAGGACTTTGAAGGTAGCCATCCTCTCGGTGAGGTGTCACACAAATGCATAGACGTCGCAGAGGATTTTATATGATTGAATGGCTAAAATTCCATACTTGTTTCTGTACAACTTTTGTGAAATATCAAGAGGCAATTGGCATGTTGGCAATAGATAAAGAAAAGAAATGACAGAAACCATTAGGTTTTCACAGTGTTACAATATAATTTTGTACAATTAATTTCAATATACACATTTTTAAACACCACAATAATATGTAAGGTACATGTCAAAGTAATTCAAGTTAGCAAATGTAATATTTTACTGTAACACTGTTTTGCGTTTTAACTGTATTCCACTTGTTTACGAACTTCATTTCGTGGATGCAAAAATAACAATGTTTTGTATTGGTAATTTGGCACACAGCATTCGTCACGTGTAAATTTATTACGATCGTTAATTAGAATATAGGAACACTTATTTATCAGATCAACTGCAAAACAAATTCAAACTGTATGGTTATTTTTCCGAAGTGACTACCTATTCAGACTGTGAATCTTCAAAAAAGATTTGCTTCCAAGTCCATTTTTCCTTTTAACGGAAAGCAAGTTTAGCATGAAAGGGATATGAAAAACCAAAAATGCAATGATGGCATCATCGATTTTACGTAAATGATGATGAGGATTTCCATTTCAGGCAACCTATATTTTACGAATGTTGAGGCAAAAGACAGGACGGATGGCGATGGCTACGTCTGTATTGTCAATAACGAAAACCTGCGCTCACTCTCAAAGGGTGATGACGAAAAAATATACTCAGTGTCGTCTCCAGGTACCAATTGACCGCCCCCATCTCGCTGGTCGAGGTTGCTGTGTGCTGTGTTTTGTGATGCAAATGTCGAATCGGCATCGATCACTGGCAACCCCCACCAGATTGGGCTTCCAAAGTCCCGGTGTCACAGTCTGCAGCATTTTAGTTGGATTTCCGGCAGTTTATTCCATAGCTGTTTTAATAATTTCTTGTTGTGAAATATGCAAACAAAAGTGACTTGAACATTATTTTCAAAGGAAACCAAAAAGCGCATAAAGATGCGGACGAAGCAGTGGTTGACTTAGTCTCTGGTTGACTTTGACACCTGAACGTGTTACCAACGCCCCCTGGTGTTCATTACAATACCCAGCGATCGGCATATGTGTGTTGGCTAACTCCATGTGTGAACGCTCTCATCCTTTGCCTCCCCAGGGAATCTGCACTTTTCTAATATTGTCAGCAATGATTCACGGGGTGGGCGAGAAGTACGTGTGTGTTGCAAATAATAACAAGCTGTGGAGTATGGTGCAGGGCTGTGATCAGAAGATCGTCGCACTGCAGTCGCCGTCCGGTACGTATCAGTCCTGCCTTCGTAGCTCGCCTGTAGATTTCTCAGTTGGGCATGACACTAATGTACGTTCCGAATAAGTATCGCTTAACCGACTGTCAATCGACTGCGTAACTTCGCTGAGAAGACATAGATAGGCCATAAATATACCAGGTTGAGTTGAGGGGCTGAAAAGTGCTGCCACCTCACTGAGTCTGGTTAATCGAGGCTACTACCGAATCAGGGTAATATTCAACCCGGAAGTAATGGCATGCTAAAGATTATTCACCCATTTTTTTTCCAATTAAAACAGACGTATCTATCGGAAATTATACAAGTAACATCACAGATGTTCTTGTTGAATAAATTCATCAACTGGGTTAACATTTATTTATATCCTTCCGATAGATTTGTTTCTGGTTATCATTCAAGACATTGGTTAGGTTGCTTGGGATGATTTATGAAGTTAATGAATTGTACAATTTCTATAGTGAAGATGATTAATTAACTGTGCTGGTCTATGTCCGACACAGACTAATAACTTACTGTCAACAAACGTGGAAAGTACTGATGGATTTCTGCCCCAAAAGTGGAAAATCGTTTCCAGTTATGATTAAATACCAACAGGATGTGCGTCTAATTATAGTACACAGCCGCTTCGCAGAGAAAAACCAACATGGCTTGTCACATTTATAATTCACAAATGTAGATGTTTAAACATGGTCCTTTCTTCGTCTCATCGGTACTTTTGCTGGCTTACGTGTAGTGTAGTCGTATTTACATTGGTTTCTTAATAATTTACTTTCCTGTGTGCATTGTGCAATGTGTTCTGTGACAACGAAACATGTTTCGTTGTCAGACATACAAGGGATAAATACATGATAGGATAGAACATAGAGTCAGACGTTACAGGGAGTTAAATGATAGATAGAACATAGAGTCAGACTTACAGGAGTGAAATGATAGATAGAACATAGAGTCAGACTTACAGGAGTGAAATGATAGATAGAACATAGAGTCAGACTTACGGGAGTGAAATGATAGATAGAACATAGAGTCAGACTTACAGGAGTGAAATGATAGATAGAACATAGAGTCAGACTACACGGGAGTGAAATGATAGATAGAACATAGAGTCAGACTTACAGGAGTGAAATGATAGATAGAACATAGAGTCAGACTTACGGGAGTGAAATGATAGATAGAACATAGAGTCAGACTTACGGGAGTGAAATGATAGATAGAACATAGAGTCAGACTTACAGGGGGTGAAATGATAGATAGAACATAGAGTCAGACTTACAGGAGTGAAATGATAGATAGAACATAGAGTCAGACTTACGGGAGTGAAATGATAGATAGAACATAGAGTCAGACTTACGGGAGTGAAATGATAGATAGAACATAGAGTCAGACTTACGGGAGTGAAATGATAGATAGAACATAGAGTCAGACTTACAGGAGTGAAATGATAGATAGAACATAGAGTCAGACTTACGGGAGTGAAATGATAGATAGAACATAGAGTCAGACTTACGGGAGTGAAATGATAGATAGAACATAGAGTCAGACTTACGGGAGTGAAATGATAGATAGAACATAGAGTCAGACTTACGGGAGTGAAATGATAGATAGAACATAGAGTCAGACTTACAGGAGTGAAATGATAGATAGAACATAGAGTCAGACTTACGGGAGTGAAATGATAGATAGAACATAGAGTCAGACTTACGGGAGTGAAATGATAGATAGAACATAGAGTCAGACTTACAGGAGTGAAATGATAGATAGAACATAGAGTCAGACCTTTCAGGGGGTGAAATGATAGATAAAACATAGAGTCAGACTTACAGGAGTGAAATGATAGATAGAACATAGAGTCAGACTTACAGGAGTGAAATGATAGATAGAACATAGAGTCAGACTTACGGGAGTGAAATGATAGATAGAACATAGAGTCAGACTTACAGGAATGAAATGATAGATAGAACATAGAGTCAGACTTACAGGAGTGAAATGATAGATAGAACATAGAGTCAGACTTACAGGAGTGAAATGATAGATAGAACATAGAGTCAGACTTACGGGAATGTAATGATAGATAGAACACAGAGTCAGACTTACAGGAGTGAAATGATAGATAGAACATAGAGTCAGACTTACAGGAGTGAAATGATAGATAGAACATAGAGTCAGACTTACGGGAGTGAAATGATAGATAGAACATAGAGTCAGACTTACGGGAAATGAAATGATAGATAGAACATAGAGTCAGACTTACGGGAGTGAAATGATAGATAGAACATAGAGTCAGACTTACGGGAGTGAAATGATAGATAGAACATAGAGTCAGACTTACGGGAGTGAAATGATAGATAGAACATAGAGTCAGACTTACGGGAGTGAAATGATAGATAGAACATAGAGTCAGACTTACGGGAGTGAAATGATAGATAGAACATAGAGTCAGACTTACGGGAGTGAAATGATAGATAGAACATAGAGTCAGACTTACGTGAGTGAAATGATAGATAGAACATAGAGTCAGACTTACGGAGTGAAATGATAGATAGAACATAGAGTCAGACTTACAGGAGTGAAATGATAGATAGAACATAGAGTCAGACATACAGGGGTGAAATGATAGATAGAACATAGAGTCAGACCTACAGGAGTAAAATGATAGATAGAACATAAAGTCACACTTACAGGAGTGAAATGATAGATAAAACATAGAATCAGACCTACAGAGGTGAAATAATAGATAGAACATAGAGTCAGACTTATAGTTATGAAATGATAGATAGAACATAGAGTCAGACCTACAGGGGTGAAATGATAGATATAACATAGAGTCAGACTTATAGTTATGACATGATAGATATAACATAGAGTCAGACGTACAGTAATGAAATGATAGATAGAACATAGAGTCATACTTACAGTAGTGAAATGATAGATAGAACATAGAGTCATACTTACAGGAGTGAAATGATAGATAGAACATAGAGTCAGACTTACAAGAGTGAAATGATGTGAGTTATTGCGTGTTCCACTTCAGGACCTCCAACAATATTGCGACCAAGTGTGATGTGGACATCACAGCCAATAAATATCGCCATTAAGGGTGAAAATCTCCGCCTCAAGTGCATCTTTGCTGGATAGTAAGTGTGATGTTTTCTCTACTACAGTATAATTCCTCTCTGTCATAAAGGTTTACTTCCCCTTGTCCCTTGTGGAGTTGGTGTCCAAGCCACTTTGTTGTCTGTTCTGATCTTATTGTCACTTCCTTCCATGTCCCTATTTCTTCCACAGTGGTCACCCATTTATGGCCCTCCCCAGGTCTTGTTTCACGTTCTTCCCATCTCAGCCTCGGTCTTCCTGCTTTACCTTCTTCCACCTCTTCCCTGCTCTTTTTAGAAGTCTGTGACTGCGCACTCCTTACACATGTCCTAATCACCTCATTCTCATTCCGACTACTTTCTCCTTCTGGTCGTAAAGTGTGACCCATAAAGCATTCGTATGTGCTGGATGTTTGCACAGTTTCATGTCACGTGTGTCACATTAAAAATATGACTTTAGATTGTAACATTGTCACATACGTAGGTGTCCTAATGGTACACTTAGTATATGCGGTGCACGATGTATCCATATACAGTTTTACCCTGTGACATTTATGTTGCTCTACTCCAGGTTTACAATATGTCCCGTATGTAGTCCTACGCAGTTTACCCGACATCACGTAAGTAGCCGTATCCAAAGTTACACTAATCCATACATACCTACAACCCAATTGATCTTAAGTCCTATGGTGAGACCCTGAAGTATGTAGTGTTGCATGAATCAGGTTACCTTATATCCTATCTCACTATACCTTACATCATTAAAAAAAAATTACCCAAATCATTTTTACAGTTGTATACCGTCTTACCTTACGTCACCTTTATCCACCTCTTTACCTGCCCTATATATTACGGCCACTGTCCCAATTTATCCGACATCACGAGCATTGCTGTAACCCGATTTACCCTATGTGGCGTGTAGCCCTAATCATTTGTAAAGTGGTGTACCGTCTTTCTCTACGTCACGTTTATCAATTTATCCATCACTTTAACTGCCCTATATCTTATGTACTCTGTCCCAATGTATCCGGTGTTACGAGCATTGCTGTAACCCGACTTACCCTATGTGGTTTGTAGCCCTACCCCGACCGTGAAATGGCGTAGACTGGATGCCCCTATGCCACCAAAGGTAAACCACACCAGCTTTGGTCAGGAGATTGTCATCACAAAAATTGACGAGACTGACACAGGCAGATACGAGTGCTCCGCCACCCAGACCTGGACTTGCTGAGCCAGTGCGCAAAGAGTTCGTTGTCCGCGTCGAATGTAAGTACTCCCACTTCAAGGCCTCAAGTGAGGGATCTTTTATTATCACATCGGACCATGAACATGTATTGTTAAGAGATTTGGGTACATTTGTTGGTATTTATTAATGCATTTCATCATTTAACAAATATTCAAGTAATTACTTTATTGTGTGCAAAACTCGTGTGTCAAGGATGAAGTAGTTTTTTTTACTCTTAATCTAATTGCATTTATACGCAATTGTGTAAGTGAAAAATTAACCTGAATGGTAATTTTATTGTGTTGCAGCGATACCATTTTGGATGGACGCTCCAGAGGATGTCAACTCATCGGAGGAGGAAGACGCAGAGTTCCACTGCAAAGCAGGGGGTGTGCCCAACCCCGAAATCAAGTGGTCCATCAATGGAATCCCTATTGAAGGTGCCGTAATCCCACCCTTATCATAACCCCCTTCCCTCCACCATCATCCTAATCTCTTCCTGCCACCCCATTCCAACCCTTTCCGGTTGCCTTCATTTGCCACCCTTTCCTGCCACCTGCAATGCCCCACAATCCTTATCTCAACCCTTTCCCACCACCCTCATTCTCTACCCTTTCCCACCACCCTCAATATAAACCCTTTCTCGACACCCTCATTATCAACCCTTTCTCGTCACCCTGATTAACTACCCTTTCCCACCACCCTCATCCTGACCCACATTCCTAACCCTTTCCCACCACCCTTATCCTGACCCATATTCCAAACCCTTTCCCACCACCCTTATCCTAATCCACATTCCAAACCTTTCCCACCACCCTTACCCTAACTCTTATTCCCAAACCCCTTTCCCACCACCCTTATCCTAACTTAAACTACGCTATACGCAAGCAAAATCTAAACTGCAAAAAAAGCTTCGAGCAATACAACATGCCTGGTGATACAAGAAAGCTGATGAACTACAACAGCTAGCTGACGGAAATTTTTCAAAAGGATTCTTCGCTGTAATCAGACAGGTCTACGGTCCACATAAAACTACTGTTGCCCCAATTAGAGATGCGGAAGGTTCACTATTACTAACAGAGAAGCCAGCGATTGGAATATATCAGCAACCTACTGAATAGCCCAGCAACTGCTAGAGAAGAAGCACTTGCGTCAGTAGATCAATACCCAGTCCAGGAAGACATGGCAAACCCACCAACATTAGAGGACATCTTAGCTGCCATCAAATCTATAAAATCAGAAAAAACACCACGACTAGATGGCATACCTGCTGAAATCTATCAGTTTGGAGGTACAGCTCTTCATGCTCAATTGCTGAAATTCGACCGCATTTGTTGGACAGCTAAAGAACTACCACAACAGTTTAAAGATGCCTTGATAATTGCAATATACAAAAAGAAGGGTGACCGTAGTGACTGTGGAAACTGTCGAGGCATTTCTTTACTCTCATCTACGGGGAAAATTCTTGCCAAAATCCTTCTGATAAGACTACAGAACATTGCAGAAAGCCAATGTGGATTTCGTCGTTCACGCTGTACAATCAACATGATTTTAACAAGATTTAACAAGATTGCCACCTAGAGATTCAGCTCTAGATGGCAGGTGGACTAGGAAGCCATTTGGCTTATCGAGAGTCCAACCTATCTATCTAAGTATACCCCGCCCGTCTTAGGTATATGTCAATTTTATTTTTAAATATATTAACACTACTAGCACCTACACAATCAGCTGATAATCTGTTCCATTCGCTTACTGTTCTTTGTGAAAATGAACATTTTCTAATATCCAGTCTACCCTGCTTCTTTGCTAATGTAACTCCATGTCCTCTAGTCCTTCTCTCTTCCTTGACTGTGAAAAAAATATTTCTGTCAATAGTTTCATACCCATTCAATATTTTAAACACCTCAATCTGATCTCTCAATCTTCTGGTTTCTAGTGTTGTTAAACCACATTCTTTTATACGCATTTCATAACTAAAATTCCTGAGTTTTTGTATCATTTTGGTTGCTCTCCTTTGTACTATTTCTAGCATATCAATATCCTTCTTGCGATATGGCCTCCATGCTTGTATACAATATTCTAGGTGAGGCCTAACTATTGTTTTATACAGCGGTATTATTAGTTCTTTTTCTTTGTACACTATATTTCGCCTAATTAATCCAAGAATTTGGTTTCCCTTCGGTGCTGCAATTCCTCACTGTTCTGATACCTTCATGTCAGCACTAATAGTTAACCCTAAGTCCTTTTCCTTTAAGGTAGTATTTAGTACAGTACCACCCATTGTATATTGTGCATCTTCATTCCCATGCCCTGTGTGGAGGCACTTACACTTTCCAAAATTAAACAGCATTTGCCACTTCTCAGACCATTCTATCAACTTACTAAGATCATCTTGTAAATGCTGTCTATCTGCATCACTTTAAATTTTCCTAAACACTTTTGTGTCGTCCGCAAACTTCAACACCTTGCTTGTTATGTCATCATCCAAATCATTGATATATATTAAGAATAAAATATGTCCCAGTACTGATCCCTGCGGTACTCCACTCAAAACCGATTTCCAGTTTGAAACCTCCCCATCAACTACTACTCTTTGTCTTCTATCAATAAGCCATTTTTCTATCCAGTTGATCATACCATTTCCTATGCCATGGGCCTTTAGTTTAAGTAGTAGTCTTTGGTGTGGCACTTCGTCAAAGGCTTTTGTAAAATCCAAATAGATTATATCTACTGGTGATCCCTCATCTACCCACTTTGTGACATCTTCCAAAAAACGTAACATATTTGTTAAGCATGACCTCGCTTTTAAAAACCCATGTTGAGATGGGTTTATCAATTTATTTTTAACAAGAAAATCAACCAGGTGATCTTTAATTAGTCTTTCTAATAGTTTGAAAATCACCGATGTTAAACTCACTGGTCTATAGTTCTCTGACTTGTTTCTCGAACCTTTTTTAAATAATGGTATAATGTTTGCTTCTTTCCATTCTAACGGAACTATTCCCTCCTCTAATGACAAATTGAACACTGTTGCAAGCGGTATGCTGATTTGTTCTACAATTTCCAGTAGTAATTTGGGAGGAATCCCATCCACTCCAGGTGATTTATTATCCTTCATATCTCTTATTTTCATAGCTACCATTGTTGGGGTTACAATTAGTTGCCCTAAATAGTCAAACACTCTCCCTTCGAACTTAGTCTCAAGTACTGGTAATATACTAGTATCTTCCCTGGTAAACACCGAACTAAAGTACTCATTTAGGTTTTCTGCCATTAAGAATCCCTCTGTTATTATGTTTCCATCACTACCTTCTAGAGGACCGACCTTATCCTGAACTTTCTGTTTACTTCGAACATACGCATAAAAACTGGCATGGCATGCTGGCATGTTTTATATTAAAAGCTATTTTTTGTTCGTAGCTTCTCTTTGAATTGCAAATTTCAGCTGTAGCTTGATTAAGTGCTTCTTTATAAATGCTATAGTCTTCTTCACTTCCGGTATGTCTATATCTCTTCCACATCATTTGCTTGTACTTGATTTTTCTAATGGCTTCCTTCGATAAGTGTTTCTTCTTTGACCGTTTCCCCTGTTTTTTCAACGGAACAAATTTGTCAACGACGCAGTCAATTTCACTCTTTAAAATATTCCAGCATTCTGTTGCTGTCTTATTCTTCAGTGTTTTATTCCAGTCTATCTTTGCTAAATATTCCCTCATGTCCTTATATCTTCCTTTGTGAAATTTTTTCCTGTACCTTATTTTTCTATTCCGCTCTCCCTTTACTTTGATGATAAAATGTATCTGGTTGTGATCACTACACCCCAGTGGCTCACATATCTTGACATTATCAACAAATTCCTTCTGTGTGCTCAATACTATGTCTAACACATTCTCGTCCCAGGTTGCTTCTAACACATGTTGAGAAAGGAAAGTATCTTGAACTAAATTTAAAAACTCTTGATCCTCTCTCCCGGTACTCTGTAGAGATGTCCACTGTATATGCCCATGGTTAAAATCCCCCATAATAATACAGTCCCGTTTACTCAGTTAATGTTGAGTTTCCTGTAACTATGTTACACCAGACAGCTTCTTCACATTCTGCTTCTTTTTCTGATATTCACCTTAAGACAACTACAGAAAAACGCAATTGAACAACAGCAAAGCCTCTACATGGTCTTCATTGATCTGTCGAAAGCTTTTGACACCGTGGGCAGGTCAACCTTGTGGACTTTTCTAAGGATATATGGATGTCCCGAGACTTTTGTCACGATAATTCAAAAATTCCAAGATGGTACGGCTGGAGCAGTGTCTATCTGTGGATCAACTACTGATCCTTTTTGAAATTAGCAATGGCCTAAAGCAACGATGTGTCTTGCCACCTACCTTGTTCATTCTCTTTCTAGCAGCACTACTGTCTACAATGTCCGAACACATTAGTGCAGGAGTTTTTATCCGCACTAGATTCGATGGAAAATTGCTCAAATTGGCTAGATTAAAGGCAGATGATGCTGCTATCGTTGCCCATACACTAGAAGACACCAGAGAGATATGCAAGCAGTTTGAACAAGCTGCAACCCTGTTTGGACTTACAATCAACACAAAGAAAACTGTGACGCTCTACCAACCATCACCCGGCCAAACCTCAATCGATTCACATGTTGAAATCTATGGCACGCCACTAAAATAAGTTAAGAACTTCACATACCTGGGGAGCAGTCTTGCATCTGACAACACCATTGATGTAGAAATTAACAACCGTATTCAAGCTGCCTCTGGAGCCTTTGGAGGACTGAGGAAGCGAGTATGGTCACAACATGGTATTGCAGTCTCCACAAAATGCAAGATGTACAAGGCAACTGTGCTTCCAACACTACTGTACTCAGCAGAGACATACACTCTCTAAAGTCGCCATTTTAGAAAACTTTCCAAAGTGCATCTCCGACAGCTACGACAAATCCTGCGGATCTCATGGAAAGATCACATTCCAAATGTTGAAGTCTTGAGACGGCTAATATGTCCAGCATAGAAGCCACTATAACGGCTTCCCATCTCCGGTGGACTGTACATATCATCCGTATGAATGACAGCAGATTTCCAAAGGCTGTATTCTTTGGAGAATTAGCCAAAGGGAAACGTCTTTATGGTGGACAACGGCTGCGATCCAAAGATGTAGTCAAACGACACCTAAAGGCTACACACATCACCGTAGACAAGTGGGAGACTCTTGCACAAGATCGACAACAGTGGAGGCAGGCCATTCACAAAGGAAAGAGCAATATTGAAGAAAATATATGACAAAAATACTAACATGATCACAATCTACGCCATGGCTTTCCTGATGCTTCTGCCCCTGTCACCTTCTGTGTCAACTGCGGGAGAGGCTTTAAAGCTCATATTGGACCATTCTCTCACTAACGAGAAAAACCCGCAACGGACGAAACCCTACTCTGATGTCATCATCGGGCACGATGGACAGCAAAGAGAGAGAGAGAGAGAGAGAGAGAGAGAGAGAGAGAGAGAGAGAGAGAGAGAGAGAGAGAGAGAGAGAGAGAGAGAGAGAGAGAGAGATGAGAGAGATCCTAACCATTCCCAACCTTTTCTCACCACCGTTATCCTAACTCTTATTCCCAACCCTTTCCCACCACCATTATCCCAAACTTCATTCCAACCCTTTCCCTCCACCATCATGCCCAACCCTTTTCTGTCACCGTCATTCCTAGCCCTTTCTCACCACCCCATCCAGTCCCTTTATAACTGAAACAAATATCTTAAACTTAGTTATTTACTAGAAAACTGCATCGTCACATTTTCTTCTTCTGAAAACTCCTTGTGTCGTGATACTGACATGACACTGACATGACGTGTCACTTGCTGTCACCAGAACTGCCACCAGACCCCCGTCGCACAGTCACTGAGCACACTGTCACCTACCACAACCTGAAGAAGACAGACGCCCAAGTGCTGCAGTGTAACGCGACAAATAAACACGGCTACATTTTCGCCAATGCCTTCCTCAACGTGCTCGGTAAGTGCATTTCTTCCCTGGCGCCAAGGTTCACCCGCCTATTTTACCTTCGTTCGTTTCCTTACATTTTTGAAAATGTGAAGAAAAATCTAGCTTTTGTTAGTGACAGTGGAAGAATTGGGGGCCTTCATGATCGCTAGGGGGCGCTGATACGCAATCCAGGCATGTGTCGTAATTGCGCTCTTTAGACATTTATTTCTTTTCAGTTCATCTTTGAATTCTTTTAGCCTTGAACTGTTATTAATATAAGGCGTATCTACAAAGTGTGTTGACAAATGCTGGATATAATGAATAAATGCGGCACACCGAGGTAATGGAATTCTGGCAGTTGACGGCATGAGGCCCGAGTTGAGTAACACGCCAACTGGATTATTAGTTCTGTAGTTTCCGCGTTGTATGGCGTGGAAACTCGCATTTAAGGCTAAGCTATAGAAACAGACGTAACCATATATTATTATTATTACTATTTTATAACCATTTCAGTATGACAAGCCTATTCAGCGGCTGCACGGTGTGTGAAACTTGAATACAATAGGCCCCTACCGCGGCATTGACAATGTCTGCTATTTAAATCGTTTTATTATTATCTGCTATCCTATGTGGAGGCAAATGTTCTATTCAGCCCATTAGGCTGATGCCTTAGCATTTCACTGGCACTCATCGAAGATTATTGCTCTGTTGAACATATTTAGAGCTTTTTAAATGTTTGTGTAACTGGTTGCACAAATCTGCGATTGCAGTAATAGCGGGTGACATTGCTTATGTCATTGAAGGTGATTTACCAACTAACAATTTACTTAGATGGATTACTTCGTTGGTAATACTTGTGATTTGTCGGATATAGCCTGTGACGATCATTATAAGTAAATAGTTTAGGTAAATGCTCACATACACACACGCACGCACGCACGCACGCACGCACACACACAGACACACACACACACACACACAGACACACACACTCACACACACACACACACACACACACACACAACACACACACACGCGCACGCGCGCGCGCTAATCCTACCCAGGATGATCAAACTGCTGAACTTTAGCGCTACATCGCATCCTGGCGTGATTTAAATGGAGATGCAGCCTTAACTTTATCTATATAATATGATCACGCGCTTGAGTCGATAAAAGTGTACGCATTAGCATTCCAGGGTATTGAGAACGACGTATGCTCTGTCTGGGCACACTCAGCTGTTCTCACATTCCTAATCGACGTTTCAGGTCGGTCCGTGCGCTGTTACCAGTGCGAGGGAACTGGCTCCGGGGATCAATGCATGGACCCTGTCGACAAAGCAAACATCGCTACATGCACCGGGGAGATGTGTCTCAAAACAGTCGTCATAACAGGCCGTGAGTAGCAGTCACACGTAGTCTGGCAAAAAACAGAGTGTAGATCATCGGATCATGGAATCAGTCCACTGCATAGAACAAATGACCCCTTAAGATAAAAACAAAAGAATATAATAACAATCACAATCACTTGACTCATTTTTATCAAAAAAGTCCGTCAAGTATTCATTACGTATATTGCACATTACTAAGCAGCTGTCGTACATTTTCTTCAAGTGTTAGTCCTATAACTTTTAAATAATTGTTTAAGTACGAATTTCTTGTGGGAAAGGTTGAGCGGGTAAAATATATAATGAGAACAGTGCTGAAAGCTCGGCTCTGGACACACGCATTATTAAGACGATATAAGCAAATAAGGACGCTTTCATTTCGTCGCGTTATATTTTACCTAGCACCAGTGCCCATCAAACCATAAAAATAGATGTCGATCCTGTGTGCCACGGCAAATGTCGCATCTATAATACATACATACCTCTTTACCCATATCTCAATCGTGATTACCGGGTAGTGCTTCCAAATTAAGCATGGCAAGAGCAACATGTCGTTTGCAAAATAGCCATTCCCGCATGTAGTTCTCATTAGAACAACGTTGCCATTTCTTCTAGATACCTTATAAATCCATTCGGCATTTCGATTGTATTTCAGAAAACGTGTCAATGACCCGAAACTGTTCGCCGTCTGTGGGGAGAATCGACTGTCTCCGAATGTCGGCTCACGGTTCAAGCATCGAGACGTGTACGTGCAATTCTGACCTCTGCAATGGTGCGCCTTTCCAACGCGTCACCGACACATCCGCTGTCGTGATCGTTGTGATTGCCGCCTTGATCACCAGGTGGCAGTAGGAGCCACCCAGAACACTGCATGTCGACTTTCTGTGGGTGTTTAAGCCGTGCATTGTTAGCTTCATGTTATACTCAAGAATAATGATGTACAAGTTATGCTACCTCATTGTTTTGTATATTGTGTGTCTGTGCCATTTCAAGCACTCAGTTGTGTACGTGCAATTTTGACATCAGCAATGGCGCCTCTTTTCAAGGCGTAACTTCGCCGAGATGACAGTGTGGTGACTTTGTCGGCGTTTGAATTGTATCCGTGTGTGGTAAACAGAGCGGCCATCTCACGGAGCCTGGATAATCCTGCAATAATTCCTGCTTCATAAACAACTGCAAATTTGTATTTCAGTTGAATAGTTTTTTTATAATATAGTATCATATTCAAGCATAATAGTTGAATAGTTTTTTTTAATAATATAATATATATAATATATTCAAGCAGAAGTGTAAAATTTAGGTAGCTATCAAATAATATATATAATATCTCAACGATGGATGTGATTTACGTCTACCCTGTTCCTGTAGTTTTGTGCATGTTTTAATGTGTGAGCAGTAGGCCTATTAAACATTGTACAAGAACGTTACAGACTTTAAAGTCTTCTTGATCGTGTCCGTGTTGGAGTTCGTGCGTGAGCTTACATACTTGTATGAGCGATTGGTGTGCCGTACTCTAGTGGGCGAGAACGATGTCATTGCGTGTGTGTCTGGTTAAGTTACTGAGCGATATTGGGTCAATCTTAACCAATAAAAGAAGTGGATAGAGCCTCTCTGTGAGTCACGGAAAATATGATAAATGTTCTATGTTCAGCATATATATATATATATATATATATATATATATATATATATATATATATATATATATATATATATATATATATATATATATATATATATATATATTATATATATATATATATATATATATATGTATATATATATATATAAGTGTGTTTCTTCTTCTTCTTTGCTGTCCATCGTGTCCGATGGTGACATCAGTGTAGGGTTTCGTCCGTTATGTGCTTTGCTCGTTGGTGAGAGAATAGACCAATTTGAGATTTAAAACCTCTCCAGCAGTTGCCACAGAAGATGATAGGAGCAGAAGCATCAGGAAAGTTTGTTTAAGATGCAAAATACACAAGGATTTTATTATGAAGGCTACCGTCAATTTTCCGCTAGACGTTTGTCGAACTGCGTAATGCCACAGCAATTCGTAAACTTTTGGACAAACATTCTCTTTATTATGACACATTTTGCCCGCATTGGGTTTCTGATGTATATGTCGTCATTGTGGTCGATATGTGCTCATCTGTTCAAGGGACATTGACACTGAAATATTCTGCCCAAACACGGGACGTTTACCGCGTACCAGTGTTTTTTGTTAGAGCGCCAGGCATACCCGTGTCCTAGCTTTTGAAAATAAACTAATTAGAGCCCCGTAGAATAAACTACTTTGGGCAATAACGAGATAAATATCACACGTTATCCTATGTTTGGAACTCTGCAGGCGCCAAAGTCACGCTAATCAGGATCTACAACGTAGCAACATTTTAATGCTACTGGCCCCTCGCTTTCAATGACTTCCTGGATCGACTTATTATTTTACAAGTCATTATTTAGAAGTGCACATTATGATTATTAAGTATACTGACTGCAATTGGAGGCTAAAGGGATATTAAATGCGTTGAAACGGAAAATGAAACAACATAGGCTGCTGCGAATTAGTCACTGCTATTACTCATGGCCTCGTGTTTTTTGTGTTTTACTTTTACTATGGCCATGGTTAACACATCCGTCTGTCACGCCGGCGGCCTGATTCTAGAAACAGATTCTAGTTTAGCGGCTAAATGACGTCGTCTCATCACGATCTCTATAATTATTATAATTTTCTCAGCTGAATGTATAGCCTCGATTATCTTAGTGTCGCGAGATTATTATATTACAGGGATAGGCCCTAGTATGATCGTAAACTACTCGAGCGCACGTGGAGCATTCAGTCAGCAGGAACTGCCGGACAGACACAGTGCTAGTGGTATCCGCCTGGGTCATCTGGAGGTCTAGGCCTACATTTCATATGACCAAACGTACCTGGTTTCGTTTCGGGTGGTCACGACTATCCATAATAATAACTCGACTACGTGACTGGACTCCAACTGTATTTAATTTACTACCAAACGTCTCCACCAGTCAGCCATGTGCTTCTGACGCGACATCTCCAACCGATAACTGTATTTTATAGTTGCGCTACCATTCGCTAGATGGCAGCATGTCCCTCCTTATTATTCGAAAAGCACAAACTAAAATTATTCGACTAACATTATCCAGTGAACGTTTACCGTAACTTAAGCGAGTATTAAAGTTAGCATGGATTTATATTAAATTTGACTGCATGCTAGTAACAATAGTTCTGCAAAGTTACTCGCAATGCCTGGTTAATCAAATAACAACATAATATTATGTATTTGATATATTTTATCCAAAAACTGTTAATATTTTGTAATAAATGTTATGCATACTATAACATATTTTGGTTGTCATAGATTGAAAAACATAGTGTGCTTATATTACGTGTTTACTTCTTTATTTTATTATTAATGCTCAACCAATTTGGAATTAATGTACTTTTGAAATTGTATAAAGATATTGTAAAAAAAGATCTAGCTAGGAGTGAGTAAAAATGAAAGCAAGTACCATTGTTGTATTTGTATTATATAATTATCATAAATCATCATCATATATTTTTGGAAAACCATTTCATAGCTGCATCAATTGTACATTGTTTAAAAAACAGTAACATTTCATTCGACATAGTGACTGATAAATCTTTTCCCCCAGAATATGTTCGAGAAGTATACCCACTTCTGGGCGGAGACCAGAAGAAGGCTATGAGGTTACCTTCGACACTCTATGTAGGACAAAGCTGTCCAAAGTGAGAAAAAAACTCAAGAAAAATGTGACGATTGAGCGATGGACATAATATTTTATGATATTTCAGATTTGCATGTATATAATTGTGAACGATCGAGAGCAGTACACTTAATAATAATAATAATAATAATAATAATAATAATAATAATAATAATAATAATAATAATAATAATAATAATAATAATAATAATAATAATAATAATAATATATTAATAATAATAAAAGCATTTATATAGCGCCATAAATCCAAGTTACCTTGTTCGAAGGCGCTGTTACAACAAATCATAAAAAGAAACTTAACATACTAAAACATTCTTAATTTATCTTGACTATGTTTTCAGTTTGATCTATATGCGCAAATGAGCTCTGTAAAGCTAGGTATATATTGATTGGTTTATCATTGAATGGTATTTGTCAAAGACATTCTGAATGGTACCAGGGATACTGTTCAGTGGTATCTGAATGGTACTTGACTGAATGGTATTCTGAATGGTCAAATGGTATTCTCAATGGCACTTATAAGAAGCTCTTCAGCATCTTCGTCAATGGTATTCTGAATTGTATACCATTCAGAATACCATTGACGAAGAAGCTGAATAGTTTCTTAAAAGTACCTTTCAGAATACCATTGGTCCATTCAGAATACCATTCAGTCAAGGATCATTGAGATACCCTTGGCCACAATACACCCTAGTATCATTCAAATACCATTCAACTGTACGGGAAGGTTTATTTACAGAGACCACCAAAGTGCCTTTGAAGTACCAACCAAGTACCCTTGGCCATAATACCCCCTAGGACCATTCAAATACCATTCAAATACTATTGAACAACACGGAAAGGATTATTCACAAAGACACACAATGTACCATTCAAATACCATTCAAGTACCCTTAGCCATAATACCCCCTAGGACAATTTAAATACCATTCAAATACCATTGAACAGTATGGAAATGGGTATTCACAAAGAATCCCAAATATCATTCAAATACCATTAAGATACCATTCAAATACCCTTGGCCATAATACCCCCAGGACCATTCAATGGTATTTGAATGGTATTTTTAAGGGTTATGTGTGAGTGTGTGTGTGTGTGTGTGTGTGTGTGTGTGTGTGTGTGTGCGTGCGTGCGTGCGTGCGTGCGTGCGTGCGTGCGTGCGTGGGTGTGTGTGCGTGCGTGCGTGCGTGCGTGTGTGCGTGCGTGCGTGCGTGTGTGTGAGCATTTACCTAAATTGGAACTACAAGTCTTGTAGTGCAGTTGAATTACATAGTCCACACGCGCTTCGATTGTTCCGCCGTCGAAGCTTTGAATGTGCCACGTTGGATCAACGTCTACCACCAGTGGTCACACTCTCTTCTCACAATTGCGTAGAACGACGCGTATAGTGTTATTTTTAAAGCAGCATTTTGACGAAATTTTTGTACACGCCGCTTCTGCTCCGTTCTCCGTGGCGGGCTGTCGTCTTTATTATTGTTCATATTGGACACCGGTCATTCGACAGCGGCCATGTATGGTCGTTCTGTTCTGCGCGCCACGCTCGTGTAAACCTGGGTTGTCGGCGTTGCGTTATTTCGTCCCACATTTGCGCATCTGTTTATCTCTGGAAGTATCGCGTTTCGGTTACTACTTAGTGCGTTGTATTCACCCACCTGATTCTGACACTGAACACTGCTCTTGAACGTACACTTGACATCGGCTGTATCAGTGATCGAACTTCGCAGCGTCAGCCAAGATGACCCGACCGGACAGGACAGCCGAACCGGCACACAGACCGTGTGTATGTCCTTACGTCGGGCCGAAGTAATGTCTAATGACGCGGCCAGGATTCGTCGCAGAATCTGGTCCCGCAGAGTCGTCAGATTCTTGAGATTTATATTTTTGTTATAGGTTTTAAACGTATGGTTATTTTAGCTTTACTACGATTTGTTGTGTTCGCCTGATGTCTTTGTTCGTGCGTGTATACACACTATTGTACCGTGAAGCTTACTGCCAGTCGATGGTCGAATATGCTACGTTTACTGTTAAGCTACGTGACGTTAAGCTACGCCTCGCTCTCCCATGAGCAGGCACTGCTCTTCTGGAATCCCTCACAACAACTCAAAACCGGGACAGTGTATGGGTATACTACTACTGTATCGGATATCGTGAGCTCTGTATAAAGTAGGCGTCTGATACCTTTAATATGTAACATATACACGTGAACCGACTCATGGGCATCGCTCTCACAGCCGAGACTTAAATGGAGAGCAATAGTCAAGTGATGAAAGCAGTCTTTGTCGCATCGCGACCGACATCTAGCATGATGATGATGACACGTGAAAATGTGGCTTACGATAAGGGACTAACGGAAATGTCGTTGTGGGACGCTATATGTGTGTGTTTTATTCGACCGAAACGTGTGTCCGGTTGTACCATTGCGATCATTAAAAAATAATGTCCTTCGGAGTTCGTGGGTCCGTCCTCAATTCCAGGGGCTGCGTATGACTCGATATCTGGCTGTGACTCCAGTGGTTTTTAGTATGTTATACAAAAACATTTACAAGGTAATGTTAGATCGTTTGAAGAAACCTGGATAGTGTGGCCATTTATAACATTCAATTATAATAGATAGCGCCTAGAACTGTACCACTCGTAAAAAACATGTTAACATTTAGAACTGTTAAATCATATTAACTAACACGTGACATAATGGTTATAACATAGCCTCAATCAATAAGTCAGTCAGACTTGTTTACAAATAGCTTATAGCGGTTTAAAAATATGTAAGCTGTTGACAGAGGCTCATCGCGTTTGTCGCATTTTCCATCTCTTGATCACATAATGCGCATTCACTCAAGCTTGCACAAGTAGCCACAACGTACTCGTAAACAACAGCTTGATCAAGATTTTAATGTGGAAAATTTTCTTTTACAAATTTATCATTACTCACAAATGTAAACGTATACAACTCAAGGAATGAGACAGACGTAGAATACAACGCACCAATCACTAAAGTAACATACAACATAATGTTATATATAATTTTTTAGTGATTTGAACTTGTGACATTTCAGCTTGCATATCCTTAGTGTAGAATATATAACTTAAGCTAACAATGCACGGCATAAACAGGGACACATAAACATCCCCTACACAGAAAGACGCCATGCTGTTCTGAATAGCTCTTAGTGCCACCTGGCGATCAAAGCGGCAAATACAATGAGCATGACCACGGACGTGCCGGTGACGCGTTGGAAGGAGGCGCCATTGCAGAATTCAGAATTGCACGCACACGTCTCAATGCTTGAGCCGTGAGCCGATTTCCGGTCACAGCCAGTTTTTCCCTCAGACGGAACACAGCTTCGGGTCACAGACACGTTTTCTGAAATACAACAGAAATGCCGAATGGACTTGTGCACGAGTCTATGTAACTGCTTTTTAAGCAGGCAATAGTTTAGTTTTAGTTTGTACTGTTTAGTCGATTTGGGCGATAATTTATTTTACATCATAATTGTTTATCTATAATTTAATTTACACTTATAATGTATGCATGTTATGTAAAGGTTTTTACTGTTATAGCAATCATGTGCTAACAATGTATTTTAAGAGGCTTTGAACATATTTTATGCGAAAAACATGGCGCTATTCAAAGTATAGCTTTTATTATTATTTGCCTTAACAGTCTTTGCATTCCGTACATCCGCTCAATGTTTCTTTCCTACAAATAATTCCTACATCTTCTGGTCAAATATTTGAAAACAAAGTATAAGTAATATTAGGTATACGCTGTAGACATTGTGTATGTTTGACGGACTTTGCCACAATGGGGCAGGTGGTAGATATATTTGAAGTTACAGTGTTATTAATTCCTGTGCGCGCTGTAAAACCAGTAGACGAGTCCAATCATCCACTGTATTTTATTGCCAGACTACGCATGACTGCTACTCACGGCCAATTGTGACGACTGTTTTGAGACACATCTCCCCGGTGCATGTAGCGATGTTTGCTTTGTCGAAAGGGTCCATGCATTGATTCCCGGAGCCAGTTCCCTCGCACTGGTAACAGCGCACGGACCGACCTGAAACGTCGATTAGGAATGTGAGAACAGCTGTGTGTGCCCAGACAGGCTGAGCGTAGGTACGCAATGGGAATATCACATACACCAACGTGAATTATTTTATCAACTCAACTCATGTGCCTTCCCACAATACCCAAGATAACACTGCTTCCGGTGACCGTGTCGTGGAAGTCTTTAATTAAATTTCAACCTCTCCAAGATGCTCTGTAACATGATAATTGAACATACTTGTGGATAGAGTACAAATCGCTGTGCTGTTGGTGATACATTACCCCATACGCTTGTCTTGTATGAGTACTTAAGTGTGTGGATTATATAATGCATACTAATTCCGACAATTCACGGAAAGGAAATTTAAGACATAATGGTTACTTCACAATGTCGGGGAGATTGCAAGGGTGATATATTCATACCATAATGGTGAGTGAAACTAAAGTCAATTTCGGGTTTGTCAGAGAAAGCTACATAATCCATATATTGGCAATTGTATCACCAGAATAAAAAAATTATTTCAACTAATTAGCCAGCATTTGTTTTACTTGTTACTAGATACTGTGGAGTTTCTTTGCTGAGTTTTCAGGCAAGACAACTATAAAATAGCACCATGGGGAAGGCAGCTTTGTGTAATATTGAAACAATTGCAAATGCTGTCTTACCAGTGGTCGTTGTCTTTCTTGTAGTCGTTGTCTTTGTTTGATTGTCGCTACAGCAGCAAGACGTGGTTTGAGGTAAGAGATAATCCATGATGTCGAGAATGATGAGCAACGACTCAATCTGTCTCTCCGGGGCGACACCAGGTATCGTGGAAGTAGGCGGAGATGATGGAGCTGGAGTAATAATAAAATGCATTTTTACTTATCCAATTTGCGAAGTGGGCGAACGGCACTGGGTATTTCTTTCACTTTGGATTTTGTATATCGTATTACTATCTGTGTCTATGTGTTCAAGATATAATGGAGTTCAAGTGTCAAGAGCAGATCGACAAACACAGCCAAAGAAACAAACGATGTTATTAAAATACAATCGTCGTGATCTTGTTAGCAAAACGAACACAGTGAGAGATCTACCGCTGATGAACACTCGGTGTTTATCTACTGGTTGGACGGTCAGGAATTCCAAAATCACACAATCGTTCATCGAGTAGCCATTGCAATGTAACAGTTCTGAATAATTATTACAAATAAGAAAACAATGTATTGTCACTTATTGTCGGTGTCGATAAGGTGTTTTTGACACGCCATAGGAGTTGAGACAAAAACTTCATGTGATATCTAGAACTGTGGACCTAACGGGTAATTCGTGTCATACTTGTTGGTGACGCCGGACTGGTTGTAAACGTCACGGAAATAGTCGTCGCCGTCGTCGTCGTTGTTGTGACTGGAACGGTGCTCGCCCCAGTGGTGCTTTCTTTATTGTCCTTCTCCGTTGAAGTGGTTGTTGCCGGTGTTGTTGTTGTTGTTATTATTGCTGCTGTTGTTGGTACTGCTGCCTTCGTCATACCAGTAGTGCTTTCCTTGTTGTTCTTCTCCGTTGAAATAGTTGTCGGTGTTTTTGTTGTTGTTGTTATTGCTGCTGTTGTTGGTACTGCTGCCTTCGTTATACCAGTAGTGCTTTCCTTGTTGTTCTTCTCCGTTGAAATGGTTGTTGCCGGTGTTGTTGTTGTTATTATTATTCCTGCTGTTGTTGGTACTGCTGCCTTCGTTATACCAGTAGTGCTTTCCTTGTTGTTCTTCTCCGTTGAAATAGTTGTTGCCAATGTTGTTGTTGTTGTTGTTGTTGTTATTGCTGCTGTTGTAGGTACTGCTGCCTTCGTCATACCAGTAGTGCTTTCCTTGTTGTTCTTCTCCGTTGAAGTAGTTGTTGCCATTGTTGTTGTTGTCGTCGTAGTTGCCGCTTCTGTTGTTGGAACGAATGCTTTAGTGGTGGTTTCATCCATGCGTTTCTTCGCGGTTGTAGTTATTGTTGTCGTCGTAGGTGTTGATGTTGTATCGGGGTATGTTGTTGTCGTTGTTGCAGCTGGTGTGGATGGCTTGGTCACGACTACAACATATGCAGTATTATTTAACAAGTCATGCTATTGTCGGTTCCTTCCCTGTTTTGTTTCTTTATGTCATTCTATTTACCCTAACAAAGACGAATGTACATACACTCTGATGCAAAAAAGATTATTTTACGTTGCTTAACAATCTATAATTCATTCCAGTGGATAGATGCGTGTACTCTACATAGAATGGAGTATTGCGCAGCCACGCTTGCCACTTATCGCTCGTCAAATATCTTATAACTGAGACCATTTCAGTAGTATGTCTGATAAAACTAAATAATCGTGATTTATAAAGCATATCTTTTATCAGTAAAATAACACATTTCTCACATTTAGATGCATGTCATGATTGATATGGTGGAGTGTTTTGTTTGATTAATCGGAAAAAGCACATAAAATTCGGCGATGAGAAGATCGATGCGGGTAATTCGCGTCGTTCTTGTTGGTAATCCAGGACTGGTGCTACGCGCCACAGTAGTTGCATCTAGAGAAATACCAGCTGTAGTCGTCGCCGTCGTCGTCGTTGTTCTGACTGGAATAGTGGTGCTTTCCTCATTGTTCTTCTCAGTCGAATTAGTTGCTTTGGTCGTTGTTGTTGGTGGTGGTGGTGCTAGTGTTGTTGGTGCTAGTGTTGTTGGCACTCTTGGTGTCATCATCCCAGTGGTGCTTTGCTCTGTGCGTTTCTCCGCTGTAGTTGTTGGTGTTGTCTTCGTTGGTGTTGATGTTGTATCGGGGTATGTTGTTGTCGTTGTTGCAGCTGGTGTGGGTGACTTGGTCCCGACTAAAACATAATATGCAGTATTTATGTACATTCATGCTACAGAAATGTTTTGTTCCTTCCCGTTTTGTTTCTTTATATCAAACAATATTTGCTCTGGCAAAGTAGACAGTACATATACTACATAAGGACGACGGAGTAACGATTTTGTAATTTGATTGATGCAATCCAGAGCACAGGTGTACGTGTGTATAAATTATATGTATAACGTGGTATTCCGCATCTACATTTGCACCTACGGATCAAATGAATGATCAACATAACTGATATTATTTGACCAATAAAAGTGTATAATCCATAATTTTAATGACATATTCGTCACCATTGAATAACGTATCTCTTGAAAACTATTTAGCATGTTATATTTGATTTGGTGAAACATTTTTATTTGATTAATCAGAAAACGATTCCTGTAGAATTAAACAATGCGGAGGTACCCAAGTGTATTGTTGAACTAATTATACATGCGATCTCACCAGTAGGTGTTGTCAGAGTGTCGTTACAACAGCAAGACTTGATCTGAGGCAAGAGATGGTTCATGATCTCAAGAATGAGTACCAACGACTCAATCTGACTGTCCGGGATGACGCTAGGGGTCGTGGTCGTAGCCGGAAGTGACGGAGCTGGAATATTAACAAATATATTTTATATAGCAATCACACTGCGATATGAGCGAACTGTAAGGATGTCTGGATATTACTTACACTTGAAATATGGTATAATTTTATTATAACATTATTATTTTATAATGTCATCTGTATGGAATACTAATTCTGTCAGGCCGACATCACATGGTGGCATATTCACATGAGTGTCGTGTGACGAATATGCCATATCGAGATGATGCGATAGTGTGATCCAGCTTCAGGTCTCAAGAGCATGTGCACAAACTCAATTAAAGAAAAACAGCGATTCTTACACTATCACGTGAAGTATATATTACAAGAAGAACAAAACGAGCGAATAGACGACTACTTCTGAGTCGTCAGTCAACCAGAAAGAACTCTATCTTAAACTTCATAAGCATTAAAGTTATGCGCAGTGAGAGTAGTATTAGTGGTGGTGGTATTATTATTATTATTATTATTATTATTATTATTATTATTATTAGTTATTATTATTATTATTATTATTATTAGTAGTAGTAGTAGTAGTAGTAGTAGTAGTAGTAGTATTAGTAGTAGAAGTAGTAGTGCTGCTAGGTAAGACACATCTTCATATGAGGCATATCAGCGAACATGGTACAATAGCTGCAGCAGCAGCAGCAACAGCAGCAGTAGTAGTAGTAGTAGTAGTAGTAGTAGTAGTAGTAGTAGTAGTAGTAGTAGTAGTAGTAGTAGTAGTAGTAGTAGTAGTAGTAATAGTAGAATAGTAGTAGTAGTAGTAGTAGTAGTAGTAGTAGTAGTAGTAGTAGTAGTAGTAGTAGTAGTAGTAGTAGTAGTAGTAGTAGTAGTAGTAGTAGTAGTGTACAGTGGTAGCAGGAGTGGTAGTGGTGGTTGTTGTGATAGTGGTGATGAAGGCGGTGGCGATTATGATGATGATTGTGATGATGGTAGTAAGGATGATGATAGTGTTTGTCGTGGTGCTGGATATTTAGTACTTGTTGTTGTAGTCGCCGCCGTCGTCGTCGTCGTCGTCGTTGTTGTTGTTGAGGTGGTGGTGGTTGAATCTGTTCCCGGTGGCTTTGTGCCGACTACAACACACACAACATTTTATAATAATCAATGATGCAAATACTCATTATTCCTTCCCTTGTTTGACAAATTGTGTTACACAAATCACTCAAATGCAAATATGATGCATAAATGATTTACAATTTTATTTATAAGAACTAGTAATATTTGTTGTTAAACAATCTATGTCAGAGGTATTTGATATAGTTTGCATGCCAAATTGATATGTGTTTTGTTTTTGCTGTGTGTGTGTATTATGTTGTGCGTGTGTGTGTGTGTGTGTTGTTGTGTGTGTGTGTGTGTGTGTGTGTGTGTGTGTGTGTGTGTGTGTGTGTGTGTGTGTGTGTGTGTGTGTGTGTGTGTGTGTGTGTGTGTGTGCGTGCGTGCGTGCGTGCGTGCGTGCGTGCGTGCGCGGGGCGGTGCGTGCGTGCGTGCGTGTCGTGCGTGCGTGCGTGCGTGCTGCGTGCGTGCGTGCGTGCTTGCGTGCGCATATGTGTATGATTATGATTTAATTCCAAACACGAACAAACACCTCTGCCCATGCCAAACGGTATTTATTTATTCAAGCACTTATATTTCAAATGCCATACTATTGTACTAAGCAACTTCATACGACGGTTCGAAAAGTACGATTGATTCACGAACTGGGTGGTGAAGTGAGGTTGACAGAGACTCACCGTCGACCGGGTTGGCCGGCAGATATTCGTTGCATCCGTCGCCCTGACAACAGTACACGCAGTAGGACTGGCCGTTCTGGTCGGGACAGTTGTTCGTGTTGCCGGCCGCGTTGTTCTCACACGCCTCTTGCTGCTTACAACCCTTCGTGATGCGGGCAGCTCCATTGGCGTAGCGCAGCTCGGTCTGACACGACTCCTGGAGACGGCAGAGGCGGGTCAACACATAGGTCAAGTAGTACATGTAGCCAAGAACACACTCGGACAATAAACCACAAGCACCAATACAGTATTCTGACTTGAACATCGTCAACGTTCACGATGAAGAGTTGCGCGTACACGCCTTTCACAATGATATTGACACGGTAATTTGAAGGTATACTGTAGCGCTACAAAAATTAACTCATTGATGCGTGTCGTGTTCCATGCTGAGGAATTTACCTTGTAGCACACATCCGTACGTCTTTGATCAGTTATGCCCATACAGTTCTTGGTCAAAAATAACTATTCACAAATAATAAAAAAAAAATGGCAAAATACGATTACACAAAGGCGTTGTTGAAAACCTTACGCCAACAAATCGTCGGGCAAATGGAAACTGGGAAAACACGATAAAGCTGTATCAGGACAAAATAAAATATGAAGATTGAATTCGCTTGACCAGAGATAAAAGTGCGAACAACAAGAACGAGTCGTTTTGGACATATGTTGCAGCAAGAGCGACCTGGTGAAAAAAACAAAACGTTGCGTAGTGTAGTATCAGTATGCATAGAGAAGCGAGGAAACTGAAAAACGTAGAATAGAACTCTCACCTCGTTGCTCTGACAAGTGACACGTTCTCCCTGGTTGCAGTCCTCGTTCGTGGCGGCGTCGTTGCACTTGTAGCATGTCTGCTCTATAACAAGTAAACTTGTCACGTAAAGTATGATAGACTTCTAATAAAATACATTTCAAGAAGGCTAAGAAGTAGAAGTTGACTATGTTTTTGAAGCCTGACCAACCGCACGAAATCTTCCAGGAGCGTGTAGGAACTGATTTTATTGCTAGGTTTAAATAAATTGTCGTCATTGTTTGTGTACTTACGAGCAAGTGTAGAGGCAACCATACACAATAACAGCGTAAATAAATGTGTCTTCTTGTTCGACAACATGATGTCGCCGCGCTCTGGAAGCAAAAGAACCTTGTAATTACATTTAGGTAAACATACATTTACTATTTAATGTGTCAACACAGAAGTATTGATCACTTCATCATTGTGGTGTTTCCGTGACATCTTGGAAAATACATTGTCTTATTTATTTGAGGTTTGCATTACAGTAATAACATTATTATATCATCTGTGAAAGTAGAATTCTTTCTAATTCATCCTTGTCATTAATCAATGTAATATTTCATACAATGGAACAAGAACATATTAAGAATACACCAAATCAAACTAAATAAGCCTGAAACAGTCTTGAAGTTTGAATATTCCGCTCCAGAAACTGTCATGTACATGACATTCTAATATATTATTATTGGCAATATTGTCGCTGACAAAACAATGAATATTCTATGAAATATTTTACACCTTGTTCGCTGGAAAATACCGAGCTGATATAACATCACCTTTACACCCGTACGCCGCCATTTAACATTTACACGATGCAGTATGTCGTTCATTGTTTCCAAGTAATCTGATCGTATCTCGAATGTAATCTGTTTACTACTTATCAACGCAATTATAATCATTTCCCATAATTACATT
>JAODUO010000551.1:207500-225000 GCA_025642075.2 Ridgeia piscesae
AAACAATTCAAAACAGTAACACATACAGTAAAGTGTATTGCTTTTAATAAGATCGCACTCAAGAGCAAAACCAAAGTGGCAAGTAGACAGAGATGCCTTTTTATCCATGATTAATATAATAATTTATTTCTTATATAGGGCCCCATCCAAATAATTGTTCTGGGGCGCTTTACAATGATTATTCCTAATTGAATTAAAATAATAAATAAATAAAAACCGCTAATACAACACTACTTTGATAAAATATGCATATGCTAATAAAAAACAATCATGTTCCCTTAAAATACCGACATAAATTAGCACACAGCTATAAAGTGTATTAAAAAGTATAAATATGTAATAATTAAAATAATTTATTAATTAAAATAAATATATGAATACCTGACTAATTAACTATGATCGTCGAATGTCAAAATAATATGTAAAAACATGTGTCTTTAGTGCAACCTTAAACTGATTAACACTAGTACAACGGCGGACTGTAGGGGGTAGTTAGTTCCATGCCTTTGGAGCTGCACAAGAGAAGGATCGTTCGCCGATTTTAGTTCGGGAAGTGGGCTGTTTAAGAAGTAATTGATCAGAAGACCGCAGACTGCATGTCGGACAATTGGGAGAGAGAAGTGCTGATAAATGTAGAGGTGCAAGACCTTAGAGGCATTTAAAGATGAGAAGTAGGGTCTTGAATATAATGCGACTCTTAACAAGAAGCCAGTGCAACTCCGTGCAAGAGCATGGGCGTGACATGGTCTCGTTTCGATCGAATCAGTATGACACGAGCACAAGCATTTTGTACGCGTTGTAGTTTCTCAACTACCGCCACTGACAATCCATTCAGGAGGCTGTTGCAACAGTCAATGCGTGATATAACCAGGGCATTCACTAGTTGTTTTGTATGTCCTTGTTCTAAATAGTGACGAATGCGTCCAATGTTTTGGGATGGTATACGCTGTTCTGGAAATATTTGTTACGTGTCGTTCAAGGGACATATTGGAATCGAATGTCACTCCCAAATGTCTGGCGTGCGTGTTAAGTGTTACGTGAATGTTGCCGATTCTTGCACCTTCGGTTGGTGAGCTGATTTAGGATGGATGATGAGAATCTCTGTTTTATCGTCATTCAGCTTCAGCATGTTGGTGTTCATCCACTGACGGATAATGGCGACGCAGAGTTCTATTTTCCTGATGGCAATCTCGGGTGAAGTGTTATCGCTCAGGCTGAATTCTTCGAAAAGTTGGGTGTCATCGGCCTATGTAGATGCTAAGCCATGCAAGAGGGGTAAATAGCGAACAATAGTGGTCCGAGGACTGACCCCTGCGGGACACCGCATGTCAGCTTGTGTGGTTTCGACTGCTCACCGGCAATCAACACCGTGTATTGTCTGTGTTGTACAAAGGCAGCGAACCATGACAAACAACGATCCTTGACGCTGATGGCGTTACTCAATGTGTTTAAAGGAACAGTGTGATCAATCATATCAAATGCAGCGCTCAGATCGAATCACAAAATCACACCTTTGCGTTCGTCCATGGACCGGATTACGCTGTCATGCACGTATATAGTAGTGCCGTTTCGGTAGTGCAGTTCTGCCGGTATGCTGATTGTAACGGCACGTAGAGATCGTTTTCACACATGTGGCTGTGACCGGAAATCGGCTCACAGCATCGAGGCGTGACGTGCAATTCTGATTTCTGCAATGGCGCCGCGTCACTGGCACGTTGTATTTGCCGCCTTGATCGCCAGGTGGCACTAGGAGCTATTCAGAACAGCATGAAGTTAAAATGTCACTAGTTCAAATCACTAACAAATAATATATAACATTATGTTGTATGTTACTTTAGTGATTGGTGCGTTGTATTCTACGTCTATATCATTCCTTGAGTTGTGCACGTTTACATGTTTGCGTAATGCTAAACTTCGTAAAAGAAATTTTTCCACATTAAAATCTTGATCAAGCCAAGCTGTTGTTTACGAGGACGCTGCAGCTACTTTTGCATGCTTGAGTGAATGCGCATATGTGATTGAGAGATGGAAAATGCAACAGCTTACATGTAATATGTAAGCCGATGTAAGCTATTTGTGAAAAAGCTGGCTGACTTACTAACTAAGATGTCATAACAATTATGTCACGTGTTAGTTAATATGATTTAACACTTCTAAATGTTAACATGTTTTCACGAGTGGTACATTTCTAGGCGCTATATATTATAATTGAATCTTATAAATGGCCACACAATCCAGATTTCTTCAAACGATATAACATTACCTTGTAACATATAACATACTAAAAATCACGGGAGTCACCGCCAGTTATCGAGTCATACGCAGCCCCTGGAATTGAAGACGGACCCACGAACTCCGAAGGACATTATTTTTTAATGATCGCAATGGTACAACCGGACACACGTTTCGGTCGAATAAAACACACTCACACATATAGCGTCCCACAACGACATTTCTGTTAGCCCCTTATCGTAAGCCACATTTTCATAAAGCCCCCGTGAACCGTAATTACCCCACAAACCCTCCCTCCCTCCCTTCCCTCCCACCCTCCCGAACACGCGGCTACTATCGGGGTAATACCCCACACCACAGGCACCCCACTACACACAACTAAGGCGGTGTGACCGGACGACGATGGAATGCACTGACAACACCACTTTCGGGTCCGTGAATCGGGACAGGGGTCTCCGTGTTGTTCGCGCGACGTCGTCCGTCTTACGCTGCTATGTACATTATGATAGGCAGGCCACGTGACATGGCGTGGCGGACAGGCGGGTGACGAACCTAGACAAACGTCGTAACGGCGACCGGAAACCCTACGACATCAAATAATACTCTAATCGTGCGCCGACGTAAAACACCCACGGGTGCCGTTTAACACACCCGCGCACGTGTTCACCGCAATTAAACATCAGCAGTAACACAATGACACCTGCCATAGCGGACACCTGACCGTAACGGACACGTGTTTACAATAGATATATTCTGAAATCCTGATCATGCTTAATTATGTTAACGGTCCACGTGTATATGTTACATATTAAAGGTAACAGACGCCTACTTTATACAGAGTTCGCTATACCCGCTACAGTAGTAGTATACACATACACTGTCCCGGTTTTGAGTTGTTGTGAGGCATTCCAGAAGAGCAGTGCCTGCTCATGGGAGAGCGAGGCGTAGGTTAACATCAACTTTCCAACAGGAGTAAACATAGCACACTCGACCATCGACTGGCAGTAAGCTTCACGGTACAATGAAGTGTATACACGCATGAACAAAGACATCAGGCGAACACAATAAATCGTAGTAAAGCTAAAATAACCATACGTATAAAACCCCCAACAAAAATATAAATCTCAAGAATCTGACGACTCTGCGCGACCAGATTCTGCGACGAATCCTGGCCGCGACATTGGACATTACTTCGGCTGTCCTGTCCGGTCGGGTCATCTCGGCTGACGCTGCGAAGTTCGATCACTGATACAGCCGATGACAAGGGACGTTCAAGAGCAGTGTTCAGTGTCAGAATCAGGTAGGTGAATACAACGCACTAAGTAGTAACCGAAACGCGATACTTCCAGAGATAAACAGATGCGCAAATGTGGGACGAAATAACGCAACGCCGACAACCCGAGGTTTACACGAGCGTGGCGCGCAGAGCAGATCGACCATACATGGCCGCTGTCGAATGACCGGTGTCCAATATGAACAATATAAAAGACGACAGCCCGCCACGGAGCCGCTGCGAACTGGTGCACCGAAGCAGAAGCGGCGTGCACACAAATGTCGCCAAAAATGCTGCTTTAAAAATAACACTATACACGTCGTTCTACTAAAATGTCGCGCTGATGAGCGACACACGCAGTTGTGAGAAGAGAATGTGACCACTGGTGGTAGACATTGATCCACCGTGGCACATCCAAAGCTTCGACGGCGGAACAATCGAAGCGCGTGTGGACTACGTAATTCAACTGCACTACAAGACTTGTAGTTCCAGTTTAGGTAAATGCTCACACACACATACATATAATATAGAGCACGCACTAATGTTGTCATGGTAGTTGTGTAAACATGCAATAAACAGACGAACGCAAGCACCGTCTAAATTGTTCTGTGATCACGACGCACACACGAGTACGTCAGTGTCTGCTTACACACGGATAGCCACTACAGGTCATTTGCAATACGATTAGATATATAAATAGACATCTGACAAACCATTTAAGACATCGTCAATATATACTACACATGTATACTCAATATCGTGCACAGTGTAGGTATAACTTCGTACGCCACTACGAGGAAACAGACAATGTCAGGCGAGGAAACACAACCACTCACGTGGCAACTCGTAGGTCTACCGTCGTTTAACCTCGCAGTACCATATCGACGACAGAAACAACACTAACAGTCGCGAACAATGTAACGTCACTCTGGTTTACGGATGCGATGCTTTTGACTCAGATGGACTGCCGTGTTTAGAACAAGCAACGCATAGATGTCCTCTTCGCACAATTCAACAGGAAGCTCGATGAGCCGCGCGATATCTACCGACGCTGATTGGACGTTTCTATGCAGCGTCACACAAACGTTATTCTCGCATTGTGCACGTCACGAATATGACGTATCAATACTCGTAGAAGAGCACGGCACGCGTTTCTGTCTATCGAGGCAACCACATTATACTCATCCCGGGCAGTTTGTAACTTAAAGCTACATTCACACATAACGACGTTACTGTGCATTTTCTTTCGTCTTTGATTGTCCTCACCAGATAGCACACGAGACATGCGCAGTTAAATATGTCACTCCAACCACGCGTTCGCGAACCTGCAGAATTCACATTTCGACCACGTTCATTGAAACACTTTCCTAGCACGAACTACAGATTTCTTCCAATTAGCATAACCTATCTAATCTACCTAACTACAGATTAAGTGAAACTAATGTCGAGATAAGAAAACAGATTACGTTGAGATCTGCTTGTCCTCCAGCCCGATATAAGTTAACTAACAGTGTCGATTGATAATTTTGTATTGGAGTCATTTCTAATTGACCGGTTCACGTGTCTGTCTTAGAATATTACGTTCTTTCCGAATTGCAGGAGGAAAAACTGCTTCTTAGAAATGCAGTAGAATCGATGTAACAAACACATGATCCATAGGCCAACTATGACCATACAATTTCATTTTCTTCTACTCCGCATATATATTATCATGATGAAATGATCACTTTACAAAAACCACAGATTCACGAGATTTGTAAAGAAATGCAATAGGAGTCAACGTCATCGTGACTCGAAACACGGCTACATTATTACATTACGATGGCACCATTAAATTGTCCTAGTGTCATGCGACGGAGGGAGTCCACATTCAGCGCACAAGGCCGCCTGTCACAAGGCCGCCTGTCACAAGGCCTGGACATTCCGTCCACTGACACAGATGGCTGGTCTTTCCGTGTCTTGTCTTTCAAGTTGTGACAATCGTGTTAGACGCCGACGCACAGTGAAAGCGGTGCTTCTTTCCAACACGTGTCCACTTGACAGAAGCGGTGCTCAACACGGCACGCACGTGAGTGTCACAAGAAATAGTCTCCGAAGAAGTTATTGCACTTTTAGTCGTACCACGTCCACGTAGTAACTGTCTGGCACGCAGCCATCCCCCATGTTGCAAATGGACTATTCCCACCAAAGCATCCATCCCCCAGAGGAGAGTCCACCGCGCAACGAGAGGGTAGTGACAACGCAAACAACATCGCCTGGTACGACATGACGGATAACAGACTTGCACGCTGTGTCACGCGTGGCTGACTTTTACGAAGCGTCATGCGTGGATGACTTATACGAAGGTGGAGAGGGCCGAGGGTTGGGTGGAGTCGTTCTGCATGAGCGGTTTCTCCTCGGGACGGTGGTTCTTGCCGCCGTACATGCCGATGAACGAGCCGTCCTCGTTGAACTTCATTGGGTCCGTGTCTTCGTACTCGGCGAGGCTGTTCGACTCGCTCTCCAGCGGCTTGTCCTCGCTCTCGATCGAGCCCTGACTCTTCTTGTACTCTGGCTCGTCGCTGCACGAAACAGAAACAACATATTGTTTTTATTTAAAAGTGTTATATTTTCGTTGAATTTAGGTCTAGAACTATACTTTCTTTTGCATGTCATATGTGTAATTTATCCTTATAAACCGATGACGCTGAACACGCAAAAATGGTCATTGTAGAAAATGCCGTGTACATGTTTTATTCCTCATGTTTGAAATCTATTTTTACTGTCTATTCCAAATACGTATTCCATTTGTCCAGTAGACGCAGACAAAATAAATACAATACTTTTGTATGGGAGTACCCGGTACGTCAAACTTTGGAAACTTCAATTGGAAGTGTAATTTTGGCAATTTTTGGCACTTTACAGCCAATTTCTCCCATTTTACAAATTAACAAGGCTATCAAACCTTACATGTCCTCAATGCACTTAGCGATGTCAAAAAGTCAGTGATGTTACCACCTAGCAACCATGGCAACGTCACAGTGGTGCTGTCGCCTGGCGACCAAGGCACGGCAACATCACAGTGGTCCTAAGCAACCATAGCAGTGTCACAATGGTGCTGTTGCCTAGCGCATATGCCTGCTACATGGATTTGTTTTGAGTTTAGGATGTACATTTTATTTTACAAATAACTTCCAAATATTTAACATAGTACTATTCCGATGTATCAAAGGAAATCAGTAAATCTTCTGAGTTTTGGCAGTGGACATCTCTGAATGAAACAGTTCTGTTTGTGACCCCTACTTTATAGAACCTTAGGTTAAGTACAGCTGCAACAAGGTATATCTCTTTATGCTGCAATTAAAACAATAATTACAGCAATGACCAATTTCTGATTAAACCAACCAAACCCTACACATGAATGAACAGAAAACTGACGGTTATGGTAGTTATTTACACATCTGTACAGGTTACAGTTAAAGAACACATTTTAGTAAACAACATTACATTCAAAAGTTGTGTGTGAACAGATTCTTACTCCTAATATTGCGCCCAAAGTTTCAATGATGCAAAAAGATTTTCAAACAAACCCGTAGTTTTACAAGCACTACACCTATAAGGCCCATGGCTGACTGTTCAACAGGCACACATGTTTTCTTGTAGCAAGATGACAAGAACATGCTGAAAATCTAGTAAAAAACCTAAAACATGGAAAACCCACCACCGAAAATACGGAAAACCCACCACCAGTTTACTAATCATTCTTCAGTAATTTGCACCAAAATATCAAAAGCATTGGGGTAAAAGTGTGGTGACATCACTAGAAAGAAACATGTTAACATCTGCTCTCAATATATATATAAACACAATTAATTTGTCTCATAGTTTCAGACAGCTTTCTTTTTGCAAGTCACATTCATTGTATACTTTTTCTTCAGTTATGTAGCTGTAAAGAAAACAATAATTCTAAAATACAAATAAAAAAAATGTATCAGAGCAAAATATTGCCAAATATAATTCAGTAAATGAAATTGTTATTCTAAAATGTTGACACCTACTCTAAACAACTGAGTTCATTATAATATAAATATAGCTGGAGTGTCTAAATTTATAGAATTTGTGAACAGAAACTGACTTGTCAGGGATTTAAAAATAAAACAAGAGCAGGTTTTAACATATCAGAGTACCATACCATTGATAACAGCAGCTTTTCTTATAACCTACTTATATGGCACATCACCCGTGGCTTTGTACTGTATGAATGCTACTGGAGTGGACAAATCTGAATGCATTGCAATGCTACAAAGATAAACAACAAATAAGTCCTGTTTTTACATTGGCAATTTAAGATCTAGAAAAAAAATTTGTTTCTTATAATCACCGATTTATTTATTCTCCAATGTTTACATTTATAATACTATCACATGTTTTTATAACTAATGATTGATTATAGTAAATGAGAGTAAATATGTACATTGTATGTGTGCATAATTATTTGATATTCAAATAAAAATTGTAATGATGTGTACATAAAATATTTCTTTTTGAACAGTGATATATTTATGTATGTGAAGTTAATTAAGAAAGTGAAACCTGAGTAGGATAAAAGAGAAATAGCAGGTGGGGGTATTGCTAGGGGTGAAGGGGTGAGCATGGCATTGAAGGGGTATAACCCTCAACATAAAGCAATGTAGTGTTGTTGGTGGTTGGTGCGCTCAGTGGTACTAAACAGGGAAACACAGCAAGCAAACAGCTTCTGGATCACCACAACCACAACCAGTGCCACAACCACAACACTGTCTCTGCCACCACACAACCAGTGCCACAACCACAACACTGTCATTGCCACCACATAACCAGTGCCACAACCACAACACTGTCATTGCCACCACATAACCAGTGCCACAACCACAACACTGTCATTGCCACCACATAACCAGTGCCACAACCACAACACTGTCATTGCCACCACATAACCAGTGCCACAACCACAACACTGTCACTGCCACCACATAACCACTGTCACTGCCACCACATAACCAGTGCCACAACCACAACACAGTCACAGCCACCATATAACCAGTTCTGCAACCACACCACTGTCTGTGTCACAACCTCTACATAACTAGAGCCCAACCCACAACACAACCAGTGCCAAAATTCCAACAGTTACTCCCACCACACAACTCATGCCAAAATCCCAACACAATGAGTGCCACAACTTCCACACAACCACCATAATTTATAACCACCACCATAACCGGTGCCAAAACCACAATACAACCAGTGCCAAAACCTTAACACAGTCAGTGCCACAATCACCACAGATAACCATCACCACAACCAGTGCCAAAGCCACAACATAGCCAGTGCCACAAACACCAGATAACCATCACCACAACCAGTGCCAAAACCGTAACAGTCAGTGCCACAACCACCACATAACCATCATCACAACCAGTGCCAAACCCGCAAAAGAACCAGTACCACCAGTGCCAAAACCATAATCCATTCAGTTCCACATAACCATTATGTAACCATAGCCACAGTTACAACCACAACACAACCATTGTCACAAAACCTCGGCCCCAACCAACACCACTGCCACATTATGTCCACTGCAATAATGGCACAACCATGATCACAATCGCATCACCACCAATACAACTTCTTCAATCCCAACCACAACCACAACTACCACGTCCACCACAATGACTACCATTTCCACAACCACACCCCCAGTCAATGCACCAATTGCCACCACCATCACGGCAACCGCCAAGTCACAACCATTGCGCCAACCATTACCATCACCAACACCACAGTGCCTGTGTCTGAGAAAGTAGACCACGGTGCAGATTAATGCTGAATGCAAGTGCGACATAATGTCAGCGTTTACCTCGGCAACTCCTTGTAGGGCCTGCAAAACACACACATAGACCCTGAAATTGAGCCACACCACCGACAGACCGGGAAGACAGTAGGTGGGTACTTAGGGGTACAGTGCAAGGAAGAATCAGTGAACCCAATTATTATGTATGACATACTAGGAGTAGCGACCATGAAATTCTACCAAGATATTTCGTGTAACTTTTCAAACATTTGTAATGCTGCAATCAGAGGTATACTCATGAGTGTAATACACTATATCTGAAATAGTGCTCTCTACAGAGATCAACAACAACCAACGTCCTATTCTACCTGTCGACATTTACATTAGCATTAGTGCTGTGTACCGCATGGCATTTCGTATGAACCATACATATTATATACAGCACATGGCACAAACAACAGATTTAGAACAGTGAATATTAAAAGGAAAATCACATGGACTTTTGGGAAAGTCAGACACTGTTTCAAAACTTGATAAACAAATTATGTGGCTCAGACCCATGTGTCAATAATTGTTGATCCATACGACTGAAGACATTAATGGAAGAAGAAGAAAAAACAGGCAGGATTTATAGGATTTACAGCTGATGTCATCAGGAAAATCGAGGGGAAAAGAAGCAAAACTCGGCAGGGAATCAAAATGTTTGATGGTCTAGCAGCGTGGCTAAGAAGATGCAGAAAGAACTGTGACGAGACACGTACGACCGCTGCCACTGGAGGTCACCAACGTCTCCGCCTGTGGCAGACATAGGAACTGATGATGATAGTAACGGCACAGAGGGTGGTTCTAAGTTGTTATACTGCGAGGTCTATTCTGGTGGCTTTACTCTAATGGTGGCATGTGTTTGGATTTTTTAAAACATTTTCAGATGCCCGGAAACATACAGTGGACAAAAATAATTTTTATTGGTGCCTTAAAATATGGGGTTATCATGTAGTTACTGTACTGTACTGTACTGTACTGTACTGTACTGTACTGTACTGTACTGTACTGTACTGTACTGTACTGTACTGTACTGTACTGTCATGTACTGTACTGTACTGTACTGTACTGTACTGTACTGTACACAGACAGAGCTAAAATGCATACAGCCATTATGATAATCAATTAAAAAATGTTAATGCTTCCTGCTTATTAGTATTTACTTATTTTTACATATGTAAGAAGTAAAGGTAAGTTTTTATATAGCGCATTGCACTATTCAATCCACACGACTGCTCAAACACTTTACACATTACTCCCCTGGCAAACGTGTCCAATCAAACATCACCTCAACTTCTCTGTGAGTACAGTGTACTGCAGAAAATGCAAACAGTGCCACACCACAGACTGGGTACGATGATTTGCTCTTCAAGACTTTTCTGTCCAACATTGTGTTCATATCTGATGACCTTTACATAGTTTTGAAAGTGAATACATAACAATTCCAATTTCAAAAACCAGTGAAAGGTACACCACCATCCGGTACACAGCACTAGTTAGCAGAGGTACTGTCACATGACCTATTCGTCATGTGACCTACTCATCACATGCCTGACTTGTCACATGATCTACTTACGTGCGCGTGTACTCCCCAAAGCCACCTTCCTCGTCCTCCTTGTCGGGGTCACGACCTCTCAGCTTCTCCTTCTCGTGCACTGGAAGGGGTAAAACAGGGTAATTAATTTTATGGAGCACGCAAGTGAAACACTGAACATTTTTGATACACCCAAACTGTTGCCTTTGCATGTTGAATGTAAAAAAATACTGGGTGAATATTCAAAACAAACATTCGCTTCAGACTTCGCTTCCGAGATGGGCGGGACATGTAGAGGGAATGAATGACGTTGACAAAGTGACAGCGATCGTAGCAGAAGAAATGGATGAGTATACTGGAACAAGATGCAGATGGGTGACATTTTTTAGCTGGGAACGTGACAACAGGGACAAACAGGTGAATGGTGGATATGGCAGAAGATAGGGGAGGTGGAAAGGTTGAGAGGGCGATTGATCTCGCCCCCACCACACCTGGATTCATAGGAGGGAGAAGATGTTTGGTTTGAATGGTATATAGTTAGACATGTAAATACCTAACCTGGATGTCATCCATGTCAAAATTTGAATTCTTTTGATAGGTCATTTCAACCACTTACAACTTTGCAATAAACTGAATTACATGGATGACACTGATATAAATACAGTAACACCCTGATAATGCCATGCCACTAACAACTTAATGTCTAAACTGCCTAGTATGATAACATGTTCTGTCCATTCAGGTGACCATTATTTGTGGTCATCTTCATGTGTAATCACTCGACACATGACCATAGCAGTTAAAGATTTTTAGCAGCCACATTAAAGTGAATGTACGTTGATTTTCACTGCTTAACTGACAGTTGTTGGTTTTATTATTACAAGTCACAAATTATCTTAATGTATTGATCTCGAAGTAGAACTAAATTAGCAGTTATATACAACATATTTTAGGCGTTAATGTTGTTCAGTGTACACTGTAGTACCTTTATTGTAACAACTTACATTTGTATGCTAAATCGGGTGAAAATAATATTGATTGTGCTTTTAATATAATAAAGGAGTCATGATTTGTTATCACGTCATGTATTTAACCAAAATATTAAAAAAATGTTAAGAAAAATAAATTAATGTTTTTTATATGGATTAACCACAAAAATTATTATAAATATGAGGGACAGTATATTACAGACGAAGCAGCATCAGCTATGTACAGAAAACAACTTTCACTTAATCACTGAAAAACACTGCACTTTCCCTTTCTTTGTGGCTTCAAAGAGGAACAAAACATGACCGAATGAAAGGAATATGAATATAACATCAAATGGAATGAAACACTAACTACACGTGTATATCACACTCAGCAGCCAGCAGTTAGACCTCATTTAGAATGCTGCACTCAGGCGCATATTTGTTAGGAAGAAGACAAGATGGCTGCCAGCTGAAACATCAGCAATACACAAGTACTAAAGTTAAATTATGGAACTCGTAAGATGAAAACATCACCTGAAACAATGCGTCATAAAACAGAAGACACCTCAACATCTGGTGCATGATGTTTTATTAAATGAATTAGATTCTACACAGAAATGAATGTGTGAATAAAGTATGCTGCTACACTTCAAGTGCTTAGTTGAAATTAAATAAATTTCAGATCCTGAAGCGAAGTTCAAGTATGCAGCCAATGACAACGTTCAAGAATGAAGACATAGATTTACTACACTTACCAGAGACAATCCACAGAAACAAATGTAGCCAGGTATGATGTGTTAGTTTTTCCCTAGTAAAATACTAATCCAACTACACTTCTTAAGTTACATATTTGTGTGAGTTACGTGTGTGTGTGCGTGCGTGTGTGTATGCGTATATGCGTGTGTGCGTGTGTGCATGCGTGTGTGCGTGCGTGTGTGGGTGTGTGGGTGTGTGTGTGTGTGTGTGCGCATGCGCGTGTGCGTGTGCATGTGCGCGTGCGCGTGCGCGGGTGTGTGTGTGTGTGCGTGCGTGTGGGTGTGTGTGTGTGTGTGTGTGTCAGCACTTTATCATTCAGTTCATTAAAATAAACATTGTTTGTATACATGTTCATTGACTTACTCATTGGTACTCAACAAGGATACTTTAATTTATATGTGTTCTCTGACTAACTGAGGGGTACTCACGAAGGGTGCTTTCATGGTACTTCAATCTATATGTATTCATTGACTCACAGAACAATTTTCACATGGGTACTTTAATCTATGTGCATTCACCACTTGGCTGACTAGTACTCACCCAGATACTATTAATGTTCATGTGTTCACTGACTGACTTGAGTGGTACTACTCAGAGTACTTCAGTGGTACTTTATTGATGGGTAGAACTCACTCAACGACCCAGGTATTTGAAACAATGTGTATTCAGTGAATGACTGAACAATACTCAACCGGGTACTTTACATGTGTTTGCTGACTGACTGAGTGGTACTCACCAGAGTACATCAATATATGTGTGTACAAAGGCTGACTGAGTGGTACTCACCAGAGTACTTCAATATATGTGTGTACAGTGGCTGACTGAGTGGTACTCACTCGGGTACTTAATCTATATGTTCATGGACTGACTGAGAGGTACTCACCCAGGTACTTAATCTATATGTTCATGGATTGACTGACAGGTACTCACCCGGGTACTTAATCTATATGTTCATGGATTGACTGAGAGGTACTCACCCGGGTACTTAATCTATATGTTCATGGATTGACTGAGAGGTACTCACCCGGGTACTTAATCTATATGTTCACGGATTGACTGAGAGGTACTCACCCAGGTACTTAATCTATATGTTCATGGATTGACTGACAGGTACTCACCTGGGTACTTAATCTATATGTTCATGGAATGACTGAGAGGTACTCACCCGGGTACTTAATCTATATGTTCATGGAATGACTGACAGGTACTCACCTGGGTACTTAATCTATATGTTCATGGAATGACTGACAGGTACTCACCTGGGTACTTAATCTATATGTTCATGGATTGACTGACAGGTACTCACCCGGGTACTTTCCTCCGCGGTTCCTCTTGATGATGCAGACGATGAGGAGGATGATGAGCAGGAAGATGATGGCACACATCATGAAGATGAACCAGCCTGCCGTCGCGACGCTCTGCCTCACCGGCTCTGTAACATCATCACACCAGATGTCAGCACATGTCTCGTTCGACGAAGAAACGTTTTGCGCCATGTTCCTGTGAATATGGACTCTCTAAATGTCAGCGTGTCTGTGAATCAGGAAGCTCCCCTCTGTGTCTTGTGACACTCTCATGCTACAATGTCATTTAGTGTCAGTGTCGTGACAAGTTCGGAACGTCGCCAAAGCAATGACAACACCACAGAGTGACGGGAGAAGTGGCGGATGTCAACTGCACCTACTGACCACATACATCTGGTCACACCAACTGTCTACCCTTCCTGGGGATTAACAAAGAACCCTGTCATTGGTCACTTCCCTCCCTCCCTCCCCCTCCTTCCATCAGCCCTCAAGTTTCACTTCCTTGGTGTCAAGTGGCCAACATAAACACTGAGTCAGGGCTGACACTACCCCTGCTGCTGGCTACTCACACACCTAATTGGTCTCAGCCTCAGTGGCATATGTAATCTACATACGCACACAAGATCAGATGCACACAAGATCAAGACTTGTCCAGGGACAAACATTTTCCCAGTTAATTTTGAAAATACAGTTCTGAGAACTGTGTCTGACAATGAAAGACTAGCTGATGTTTCTATGTTAGTTAAGGTTTTAAAACAAATATTAGTTGTCTGATTATCTAATTAATTATTAGTCCGTGAATCATCTGAGTTTCAAGCGACATATACTAAATCTGTTGATGGCTTTTTCAGAATGACATATTGATGTCTCATAAATTTTGCAAAAATAGTATATATTAAAATATTAATAAAATATATGGGAGTCCAGAGGTAGGCCTTGTCATAACACAGGTTTTGGTTATTGATATTCTAGGTAATCAGCAACAATGATAGTAGATTAAACAATTTTGTCTGTAAAATGTGGCTGATGTTGAATCAACTTTACCCACATAACCCGGATATAAATTATAGTTTGGATTATCTATGGGTATATAAATTATTCATAAACATCTACAATTTAAATTAATGCCAAATGTATGACACAAATGTCCGATTGTTATTCAGGAAAAGCAGACCACATGCAGTATCTGAGTGTAGAGAGAAACAATCAGTTTAAATCAACACTGAACAGGAAAGCAGGCACCAGCCACAGAAGATGGCCTGTTATCAGATAAACCAGCTGCCCTGGCATGATTACATTTACTTCTCATGAATCCACTTCCCCAATCACCCTCAGCAGACTGGTGCACTGACAGATTCATTAAAGTACTACTATTTTTAGAAATCTTATTTTATTTCCGACCAACACAAATATATCGGTGAGCACATGAAAGTGTTAATTCAGACTACCGGGTGTTGTGGTTTAGTATACAAATCAGTAGTTATAAAAGACAAATGAAATGTATTTACAAATCAGTTGTCTAACTCATCTACACAAAGACTACACTAGACACAGCCATAGAAGGTCAGTAAGCTTGCTAACATCTAGCATAAGCGACATCTGGGAACATGAAGCATTTGCTGCAGATTAGTAATTTTTCACCGAGCCTAACCCTAGCAACAAACCTCCTACTACAATGAAATGTTTGAACGATTTGAACGTTTCATTCAAAGCTCCAACTAAACTCTCTTTAAAACATTATAATGTTCAATTACACCTTGAATCCCCAGAACATACAAAGAGGCATTAAACAGGTTCAAATGAAAATTACCCTATCAATAGTACCTACCAAACCGCCATTTCCCTTGAAAATTTCACTCCCTGCTCATCCAACCCCCCCAAAATGTATTATAAATAATATATCATGATCATTAGATGTGAATATTATGTATGTATGTATGTATGTATGTATGTATGTATGTATGTATGTATGTATGTATGTATGTATGTATGTATGTATGTATGTATGTATGTATGTATGTATGTATGTATGTATGTATGTATGTATGTATGTATGTATGTATGTATGTATGTATGTATGTATGTATGTATGTATGTATGTATGTATGTATGTATGTATGTATGTATGTATGTATGTATGTATGTATGTATGTATGTATTTTATGTATGTATGTATGTATGTATGTATGTATGTATGTATGTATGTATGTAATGTATGTATGTATGTATGTATGTATGAATGTTATGTAACAAAAACCAAACCTTGAGGTTTGACACAAAAACAGAAATGTACAAGTCAACCTTCCTACAGTGGTGTGCATTTCAGACACACTTGCGTCTGCAGGAAACCAACAACTTGGGGTCCATAAACCCACAATGTTTGTGCAATAGTACAGATGTACGCCTATGTACATAAACTGAGCATAAGCCTAATTAAACCATAACCACCACCACTGACAAAATATCGGACAAACCTTGCAAATACATAGTGTCGTCATCAACATACACACTTGTCGCTGAAATTAACAACACGTATAAATGAATAAATGAAAGCCTACATGATCATGTGCATTTATTTATACATAATCATTTAGCATGGAGCACATAACACATGGTTTCCTGAACCATTAATCGAGAGGAATTAATTATGTATCTTTTAACAAATTAATGCATTATCGTCGTCCTCAAAGAAAACCCTGCCAGATCTGAAATATATCATTTAGACAATATTTAAGTTTCTCTCATCAAATTCTGAACATCATTTCTTTTATAGAAATTTAAATTGTGTTATACAAAATTAATATGAGGACAGTTCTTCGTAAAAAGTTATTTAATAACCATTAAATATTTAAAATATCACTATCAATATTGTATATAATTATTACAAATAACTAAATGTTAGTATTATATGGGTTAGGAAGGAGCAAGCCCTGTCATTATTAGCAGTTTAAAAAAAGTATATACTGAGCTCAAATGTTACACTCTATACAAGCACCACCATGGCTTATTTCATCTTTAACGATGCAATATTAGATAAAGGAAGCATCAAAACATTAACCATATCTATGGCAAATGCAAAAAATATAAATACCCAACTACAAGGATATTTAAAGGTTAATAACTACCACACTAGTGTTGCAATTTTAGAAAACGGAACCACTGCAAACAATCAGTTATGTCTGAAAGAATATTAACATTTAATATAAATAATAACAAATTATTCTTAGTTGCTTCCCAGGAAGCCAAACTACCAAACCTGCTTGCTACAAGCTTTATATTAACCAATTTTGTTTACAATTATCATAACAAAACCTGGTTAACCTGAGCCAGACTTATCGACCTACCAGTTACAACAAGACATGTTGCAGTCTGACTGCTCTCAGATATTACATACACTGGATACTTCTACTTTGTAACAGTAATGAACAGTGTCATTCAGTGTTTACTAAAAGCGCATCAAGTTTCAAGTTAACCAAGTTCTACTTTATAGCCACACATAATGGTTACTTGTATCACAAAGCCATATTATATAGACATATATAAGCTTACTGGCAGCACATACCAACCAACTAATCA
>JAODUO010000551.1:230000-365000 GCA_025642075.2 Ridgeia piscesae
GAGGTCACACGAGGTCATGGTACAACTCCAGAACAGTTATTAATTATGCTAAAGCTCACATATTTACTTATTTTTATGTGTGCAAAATTGTGCAGGAGATTATCAATCCATCTCATGGTGTGTGGCACAAATGGTAACGTCTTGTTGGCAGTGAGTCTTTCTGAAGATAATGAACACATACTATAACCTTTGCTCATGTGCACAATGACTATAAATATAACAGCTACATATACTAGATACACGACAACACAGTTGTTTTCCATCTCTCCAAAGTCTGATCATCTCCTGATGCCCACAATGTGCCTACATCTCTTCATGACCACAACGTGTCTGCCTTCCCTCATGCCCACAATGTGCCTACTTCTCTTGATGCCCACAATGTGCCTACTTCTCTCGGTGCCCACAATGTGCCTACCTCTCTTGGTGCCCACAATGTGCCTACCTCTCCTGATGCCCACAATGTGCCTACTTCTCTTGATGCCCACAATGTGCCTACTTCTCTTGTGCCCACAATGTGCCTACCTCCCCTGATGCCCACAATGTGCCTACTTCTCTTGATGCCCACAATGTGCCTACTTCTCTTGGTGCCCACAATGTGCCTACCTCCCCTGATGCCCACAATGTGCCTACTCTCTTGATGCCCACAATGTGCCTACCTCCCCTGATGCCCACAATGTGCCTACTTCTCTTGATGCCCACAATGTGCCTACTTCTCTTGTGCCCACAATGTGCCTACCTCTCTTGATGCCCACAATGTGCCTACCTCCCTGATGCCCACAATGTGCCTACCTCTCTTGATGCCCACAATGTGCCTACCTCTCTTGGTGCCCACAATGTGCCTACCTCCCCTGATGCCCACAATGTGCCTACTTCTCTTGATGCCCACAATGTGCCTACCTCTCTTGATGCCCACAATGTGACTACTTCTCTTGATGCCCACAATGTGCCTACTTCTCTTGATGCCCACAATGTGCCTACCTCTCTTGATGCCCACAATGTGCCTACTTCTCTTGTGCCCACAATGTGCCTACCTCTCTTGATGCCCACAATGTGCCTACCTCTCTTGATGCCCACAATGTGCCTACCTCTCTTGATGCCCACAATGTGCCTACCTCTCTTGATGCCCACAATGTGCCTACCTCTCTTGATGCCCACAATGTGCCTACCTCTCTTGGTGCCCACAATGTGCCTACTTCTCTTGATGCCCACAATGTGCCTACTTCTCTTGATGCCCACAATGTGACTACTTCTCTTGATGCCCACAATGTGCCTACCTCTCTTGATGCCCACAATGTGCCTACCTCTCTTGATGCCCACAATGTGCCTACCTCTCTTGGTGCCCACAATGTGCCTACCTTCTCTTGATGCCCACAATGTGCCTACCTCTCTTGATGCCCACAATGTGCCTACCTCTCTTGATGCCCACAATGTGCCTACCTCTCTTGATGCCCACAATGTGCCTACCTCTCTTGGTGCCCACAATGTGCCTACCTCTCCTGATGCCCACAATGTGCCTACCTCTCTTGATGCCCACAATGTGCCTACTTCTCTTGATGCCCACAATGTGCCTACCTCTCTTGATGCCCACAATGTGCCTACCTCTCTTGATGCCCACAATGTGCCTACCTCTCTTGATGCCCACAATGTGCCTACCTCCCCTGATGCCCACAATGTGCCTACCTCTCTTGATGCCCACAATGTGCCTACCTCCCCTGATGCCCACAATGTGCCTACCTCTCTTGATGCCCACAATGTGCCTACCTCTCTTGATGCCCACAATGTGCCTACCTCTCTTGATGCCCACAATGTGCCTACCTCTCTTGATGCCCACAATGTGCCTACCTCCCCTGATGCCCACAATGTGCCTACCTCTCTTGATGCCCACAATGTGCCTACCTCCTCTCTGATGCCCACAATGTGCCTACCTCTCTTGATGCCCACAATGTGCCTACCTCTCTTGATGCCCACAATGTGCCTACCTCTCTTGATGCCCACAATGTGCCTACCTCTCTTGATGCCCACAATGTGCCTACCTCTCTTGATGCCCACAATGTGCCTACCTCTCTTGATGCCCACAATGTGCCTACCTCTCTTGGTGCCCACAATGTGCCTGCATCTACTCTCTTGATGCCCACAATGTGCCTACCTCTCTTGGTGCCCACAACGTGCCTACCTCTCTTGATGCCCACAATGTGCCTACCTCTCTTGGTGCCCACAATGTGCCTACCTCTCTTGATGCCCACAATGTGCCTACCTCTCTTGATGCCCACAATGTGCCTACCTCTCTTGATGCCCACAATGTGCCTACCTCCCCTGATGCCCACAATGTGCCTACCTCTCTTGATGCCCACAATGTGCCTACCTCTCTTGATGCCCACAATGTGCCTACCTCTCTTGATGCCCACAATGTGCCTACCTCCCTGATGCCCACAATGTGCCTACCTCTCTTGATGCCCACAATGTGCCTACCTCCCCTGATGCCCACAATGTGCCTACCTCTCTTGATGCCCACAATGTGCCTACCTCTCTTGTGCCCACAATGTGCCTACCTCTCTTGATGCCCACAATGTGCCTACCTCTCTTGATGCCCACAATGTGCCTACCTCTCTTGATGCCCACAATGTGCCTACCTCTCTTGATGCCCACAATGTGCCTACCTCTCTTGATGCCCACAATGTGCCTACTTCTCTTGGTGCCCACAATGTGCCTACCTCTCTTGTGCCCATTCTACTCTCTTGATGCCCACAATGTGCCTACCTCTCTTGGTGCCCACAATGTGCCTACTTCTCTTGATGCCCACAATGTGCCTACCTCTCTTGGTGCCCACAATGTGCCTACTTCTCTTGATGCCCACAATGTGCCTACCTCTCTGATGCCCACAATGTGCCTACTTCTCTTGATGCCCACAATGTGCCTACCTCTCTTGGTGCCCACAATGTGCCTACTTCTCTTGATGCCCACAATGTGCCTACTCTCTTGGTGCCCACAATGTGCCTACCTCTCTTGGTGCCCACAATGTGCCTACCTCTCTTGATGCCCACAATGTGCCTACCTCTCTTGATGCCCACAATGTGCCTACCTCTCTTGATGCCCACAATGTGCCTACCTCTCTTGATGCCCACAATGTGCCAATGATACACTCTCTTGGTGCCCACAATGTGCCTACCTCTCTTGGTGCCCACAATGTGCCTACCTCTCTTGAGTGCCCACAATGTGCCTACCTCTCTTGATGCCCACAATGTGCCTACCTCTCTTGATGCCCACAATGTATCCAATGATGACTCCGTTGGGTTCATACGGGGAGTGCCACTTCACCCTGAAGTGATGTGAACCCCTTTCCATCACCTTGAGTGATGGAACAGCACCCGGAACTGGAAAAACAATGGTCATGTGACTATCACATGATGCAGCTTGCTGGTCAGACTGCATACTTTAGTCTCGCGTGGACTGATATAAGTCCCCAAGTAGGTGCACCTCTATTTAGAAGTTTGTTGTCACTCAATGGATTAAATGGAATGGTTTCAATTTGGTAGTTTCCAGGGTAACTTTACCATTTATCTAGAAATCGGAATCCAATTTTGCACCTCCTTAATGTAGTTGTAATTTTTCCACATAGTGCATGATCAGGTTGTTTAATAAATCAGATAGTTTGGATTGTATGAGTAGAGCCTAATTATGGGATGCGACCCTGCAAGATGTTTACTATGCTTCTGTTTACCTTGTATATAAAACCATGTTTGGCTGTAGAATGCATACTGCCTGATATACTGCATAGTTCATATTTAGTTGTACCTTATTAAAATATTAGGTTGCATTAACCATTTCCATATGGGATGGCCCTCTAGCGGAATCACCGCTTGTGACACTTTGTTACGGTAGGCCGCTATTGAGATTCTGGCAAGTTTTGCCATTCAAAACGTTTTAACTCATAATTATCCACTGGGTGGAGCCACTTGCTGTATCCGTAGGCAAAGGTTATTTAATTATGTTCTTAATCATTGTTGTAGTTTATTATCACTCACAAATAGTTTACCGCTTTTTTGAAGTTGGATTATCCAAACCTGCAGTGGCTACAATGGCGGAAGTCAGTATTTCACCCAGTGATTTCTCAGCATATGTTTTGGATGGCTTGTTTGATAGTTTTGGCAAAGAAACTATGACGATGCTGGTGATTATTTTTGATCACAACTTGGACAGCAGTGATGATAAAAATTACAGAATAAAACCGGAGTAGTGTACCGTGTTGTCAGTGTAATATTGTACAGCTCATTTTACATGCTGATTATTGTACTTTCCAATAATACATAACATCACTATTCATAAAATGCATATTTGATCTTCAAATCTTGACCTTGACTTGAAATGAGGTTGTCAACTTTGCTGGGAATGCTGTACTCAATGGTCACAACAGGTCAGTGGTGTATGAATAAAATGGTAAAGTAAATTTTATTCAATGCAAAAAATATGCACACCACATAAAATTATACTACAAATATAAATAACTAAAAAAGAAAAAATCACATATTTTGAATGGTTTGTCATAATCACTTGCTTGGCGTCACAAAACACCTGATAGTATTATCTCCTTGACACAATTTGTCTTATGCATTGTGAGAAATATAACTGACCTCCTTCAGGGGTCGTGAACTCAATTGTTTCACCCAGAGCGCCCTTTTTCGCTCCGTTCAGGACGAGAACGCCGGCCGTGATACGAGAGAAAGGCCACAGGTTCATGACATGGGTTGATTCCTGAGACACGTCTCTCTTGCGGCGATACTCTTCGTTAATTGATGGGCACGGGCGGTAATTTTCAAGGATCACATCATGTGAGCGAATGTTTTCTGGGTCATCCGATTGCCAGAACTGGATCTGGAAAAGACAAGTGGAAAAGTTATATCAACAATCACAAGATGTGATTGATACTATTTGTTTAGTGACAACCTGGTGGACAAGTGGACTAAAAGGATATTAAATAGTGTTTGAGATATTGACTGGTTATTGATACATTAAAACATGGTAATATAATACAATTTTACCCATTTAAGAAACACTAGAAATCGCAGGACATGAAGCAACATTAGAGTTAAGGAAAAATTTCTATGAATAATCTCAATGTTACAATCCTTACGGAGGATTATAATAAATTAACAGAATCAAAAGTCTGCTGATTATGTAAACTAGCAAAATGCCATACTATAGATAGTGTGGTAAACACAGAGATACAGGAAATAGTTTCTGTAAATGACATTTCCTATGACATAAATAACCAATTTACACTACACATCCCCAACTAATATACAGCTATTGTAAGACAATAGAACACCCACAGAAAATACAATTTAGTTCCAACTATCATCTGATATGAACCCTAAAGAGGTTGAGAACCAGATAAAAAATTATAACTGCAGATATACGACTGACAGTGCTGCATCTCATCTCGTCTCATAGATCATGCCAAAGTGACAGTAAGTTCTTATATAGTCTTCAGGACTCAAAGCGCTTTCCATTTTATTCCCTGGTCAATTGAACACCTTGTCAACTGTCTGGGAAGTATCCAGTCATGCTGCAATTAATGCACAAAGAGTATCCCTACACAAACACCCACCACTGTCTACAGTCTACATCCAGATACTCATCCATACAGCCACGTGAACTGGAGCAGTCTAGAGTGCACAGACTTGCCCAAAGCTTGACATGGCAGCACAGGATTCAAAACCAGGTTCTCTTATTCGAGAATCCGAAGATCTGGCTTCCGAGCCTTTGTACCACTATCTCTTCAACATGCCCCCTACCTCCACTACAAGCCCCCTACCTGGTATCCACGGAAGAACCCCCTGACTCGATCGGAGGATTTGTCAACTGGGTCCCACATGAACTTGGCGCTGGTTGCATTCAACGTGCTCTCATCCATCCAGAAGTTGCCCGGCTGGTCCAGAGGTGCTGCAAGGGAAGGGCATCATATTGGCCACCAGGAGCAGCACATGCACACACTCCTGCACATATTTGCTATGTTATAGTCACTCTATAGTAAATTCAACCTTAGAAGAGTTCAATTGATTGTTATAATTTTTGAAATCAAAGAGAAAGAAAATTAGTGGTTACAACATTGCAGGTGGGCACCATAAAACCTACTGACAGATGTTTTGGTGCCAATTTTATATCTCTGAAATGATGTTATTTGATCACTGCAAAGAAACATGCGAGAATGATCATAGTAAATACAACAATAACAATAACCATACATATGCAACGTAAAGTAAGATTATCTTACCAGTGCACTTTCATTCGTTAACTAAATCTGAAATATATATGCGAGAGTATTACATTGGCTTCTTATGCAGGTTTGAAATGCACGTTTTACATCATTTGCAAATTTACCTAATTCTGTGTACGCTATAAAATTGTCACACTTTCCATTATGAGTAACTAAATATAAGAACTAATCCCTTATGTGTTCGTCCGTGCTGAAATGAGCAGTGAATTTCTCGGTACACTCACTGTCTTCCCCCGAGTACACCGTCTTCGTCTCCGGTGCGGCATGTGACCGACCCATGTCATTTAAGGTGACGACCGATATGAGGAACTGCTTGTACGTTCCCACGTTCTTGACCACCAACTCCCCCTGGTGCCAGTCGTCGACGTTTACTACTGTCGCCTTTTCTTCGCCGTTGGAAGGCTGATAGGTGACCTCGTACATGAACCCTTCACCATGGTGCCAAATCTCGGTCATCGGCTGAAAGCATTAGTCAAGGGTCAAGGGTCAAGGGTAACTGGTACATCTGTACTTTCAGTACCAGCATAGAAAGGTCGGCATGGCATAAAAGTTCTGAAAAAGATTGACTAGTTCGATGTGACCTCATAAGATCAGAACGTTGTAACCACAATATATGCAGACTACCTGTGGTAGTCAGTTACTGGAACCCTGCTGAGTGCTAGAAATAACTATAAGGAGAACATTGTTGTATCAATAACTATTTGAGTGGCGTATGCCACAGATGTTTTCACCCTCCCCTCAAATAAACATTTCAGCAACACCAACAGTGCACTTTTACTAATACTAACATTGTAGATAGTCTGAAAGTAGAATAATTAACAGGTTTAGAAAGTCAACCCACATTTAATTCAGACAATTATGTTATTCATCATTAACAAAATGATTAAATATAATGGCACTGTTAGTTTTACATTTGACTCGGTCTGTAACAAATAAACATCACCTGAACATGTTTGTACTCTGGATATAAGTGTCTTATCAATTATATTACTGTCATTACAAAGATTATAATTATCAGCATTATTCCAAAAGTCAATGGCAACATTCAACAAAATACATCACCAACGCTATGAAGAAGTCTAAATTATAGATTAATTCCGGAAACGTTTGGTACTTGAGATACATGCTGTCTAACAGTAACACAACTACGCACATGCCAGTTTGAACACAGTTAGTCACCATGACAACTGTACATGTTTGGACTCTGAATTACCTTAAGAATGTTCTTAAATAATTATCTTCTGTACTATATGCTTTTGGACAATTATTTTTAGTTATCCAAATACAAAGTCTATAAAAAAATCTTCTTCTTTTTATGGTCAGCTCTACGTTAGCCACATGTTTGTGGCTAGAGTATTGTCGGGTTTGGAGTTGTCCTTCTCTAGAATTAGTAAGTCCACTACAGGTTACACATTTACCCTCTGGCATAGACACCAGACAGAAGGGACCACCGGCTTTTAGTGTCTCTTCCGAAAGACACAGGCAAGGTGAATGAAATGGCCTACGTTTTGAAACGGCAACATGTGGGATTGAACCACCATCCCCTTGATTGAGAGTCCGTCACTCTACCACGCGACCACCACTCTTCATTGTATGTTTTCCACGGCCAAACGTATGTTTGTGCATTCTGTTTTTGGACAGTTAATGATATCGTTGTACATACGAATACATAGTCATTATGTGATGTTAGTTTTCTAATGTAGTGCTACTTAACTGTATCTGGAAAACAGTGCTGTAACAAGTACTCCAGAAAAGTAACTAAGTAAAAGTAACCTCCCAAAAAACTACTTAAGTAAAAGTATCGCTCCACAAAACTACTTAAGTAAAAGTACAAAAGTATTCGGTCTGTGCTAATATATATATATATATATATATATATATATATATATATATATATATATATATATATATATAAGATTTTCGTATGCCACCAGTTCAATTATGCTGTTGATATTTGTCTTTTGTGATAGATATAATTATCTTAGCTTAAGATAATGACTAAATTTAAGGTGTTTTGATATTTAAATGTAGCGTTCATATTTACTACGATTCCATTTTGTATCTACTACCAACGGCATTTCAAAGAAGACTAATGCAGCCACAGCACCACAAACCTCATAGAACAGCGTGTCGACAGCGCAGTCTGTGCGATGTTCAAGAAAGCATTGTTACACACTGTTGAATGTTGAACTAAATAAAATTCGCGAAATTATACAGCCTTGAAAGTTGAAATATATTATGCGCCAACAGACCATGATGTATGGAGATGAACGATAATATGAGATCTAAAATAATAACCTGGCTCTCAGTCGCTGAACGCACATAAAGGTTCAAAACTAAAATATACACGCTCATTATTGGCACAACTTCCTTCGTCTTTCAGTTATCGTTAAAATACCGATTTATTACGCACATTTACCACGCCAAAACGATTACGATTCCCTGAATTCTTAAGTTTATGCATCAGTAGCATAACGTGTTACGCCTAATATTTGCGACGCAATTCATCCTGACATTTCAGCTAAGCATTATACTGATCTTTTCTATTGAGATGCAACCTATTTATCCGATTTCGATACAAGAAGTATCATTGGATCTCAATTGCAATTTTCAAGCCATTGACTCGCGGCTTTGTCAATGCGCCGGTCTTACGGAAACACCAATGTGCGAAGCCAGGACTGGCAGCAGGGAAATGCGACTGATCATTGATGTCTGCACAAAACAAACAATGCCTTGCTCCACATTTACTCTTTAATTGACCTTAATCAAACAAACTCTTCATGGGTTTTAACACACGCTGGGACGTCTCGGGAACCAAGCGCCAGTTATATAATAGATCAGCTTGAAACACGATTGATGCCATGATGTCGGCCCGAGCACAAAGCAAACAACAACTACACAATCAGGGGTCGAAGGTAATTTTTAAACTGGTGGTAGATGTAAAGTAACGCAAAATTTAGAAGTAAAAAGTAACAAAGTAAACAAAAAAGTACTTCGTTACAAGTAAAAGTAATTCCCCAAAAATGTACTTCGTTAAAAGTAGATTTCAAAATAAACTACTTAAGTAATGTAATGAAGTAAATGTACTTCGTTACATCCCACCACTGCTGGAAAATAGGGTTCTACAGCAAAAAATCAGGTTCAAAGTTCAGTGCAGATTCATATGGAAATTTACTTTATTTCCAATTGAACACAATATAAACTGCTACTAGGCACTAGGTACTCTTAAGTGCACCCTTGAACAACACATCACGAGGGCCAAGAAACAACTGTGCCCAATTAGTGTTCCATCGAATGAACATGGCGAAATAAAAAAATTGCAACTTGGGGGTGGGACATGACAAAACTTAAAAGACTGGGTAGGGCCCTGCCTTGAACATCCGTATCATTTCGCTCGGAAATGGAGCCTGTGTTTAAACTAATTAAACACTTAGCATGTAAAACACCGACTCACCTCCCACACAATCACAAGGTCGTTCGGATTGCGGCTCTCGGCACACACTCCCCTGGGGTTTCGGGAGGGGGCAGAGGGTGGTGTGCGACAGATGGTGGTTGTCATGTGGCTGCGAGCGCTCATGCCGATGTTGTTGCGTGCTCGGACGTGGAACGTGTAGCTCGCCCACGGAGAGAGGCTGATCGTGCGTTCGTTCACACCCAGGACTGAGGTACTCGCCTCATGATACTGGCCGGGTTTGTCAAACGACGTGTTGTAGTAAACGATGAACTCCTGAACCTGGCAACCAAAATGAATACTTCCGCTGTTATCTGCTCTCTTTCTCTATTTAAGCGCAATAAGCGTTCTTTGTAGCTGTGCCATAAATCTGGAATCCACAGCCTATTACAATTAAATATTCTGAGACTACGGCCACCTTTCGCAAGAAATTCAAAATATATTTCTTTGAATTTGCAATTCCATCATAAATTGTTGGCGGCCATAGTCTCCAAAGGCTGTCCTTGTTTATGATTACGCTAATGCTTTTGCATTTTCACAAATATAGGCACTACAGAAGTGTTACTATTAATAATGAGCTGATGGTTAGGCCTTATAATCACAGTATCCAATCTTTAGGACTGCTCAAAGAATATTATCCTTTACCCCGTTTATGCCCTCAACTCCTCTGGAAACTATTTCATGCTGTAATGAACACACAAATATCCACCTTTCTCTATAGCCATGTACTCATTCATACCTCTGAGTGAATGATCTAACTGTGACATTCTACGTTTTCATGAGAAACATTTCTAACTGATAAACATTTTCATACTCAGATGCTCCAACATCACGAATCATTTTGTTTGCAAACGTTGTCTGTAACAACTCACAGTGCACTAATGATAAACTCATTGCATTGCTATTTACACATTTCTGTCTTTTAACAAGGAAGTCTTGACAAGATGCTACAGACTAACAGAATGGTAACATGATGTAATAAAATTTAATAAAATTTACACATAAGGAAGGACCCTGCAGTTTATATAAATAAAATTTAGTCGCCAAGTTTTAAACACAAATCACCCAGTAAAGGGTAATCACCCTACCGCATCATTGTTGTCACTTCCTGCGTCCCATGAGATCTCAGCCCGTGTCGCGCTGCAGCTAGTCAGAGTGACGCTGGTTGGAGGGTCTGGTCGGTCTGCAGCGAAGCACAAACATGGTCAACTTGTGCATATGACTCTGGATACATTATAAAACCAGAGAGCAACATCTGTGTGAACTGTGCCACATACAAAGATATGTTGATAAATTATTTTGAATTTTTCTGATTTATAAAACTCAATTTGATCCAGTTTTATTTGACATTAGACTTAACCCCACTCCATGTAAAACGTAATGTATATGCTTGGATTAAGTTGACAAAAAACAATGACTAGTTACCAATTTTCAAATAATATTTTCAAATAATTTTGCTTTAATACGTTATCATAATTTTCTATTCTTTCTTGAGGTCCTTCAAATTTTACTTCTTTGTATGACTTGAAACATTAACATTTGCTAATTATACATTGATCACTCTTACCTTTAAATATAATTTGCTAGTTTTAACCTACTTTGCATTTACTACTATTATCTGCAGTGAAACTGTGACATAAAAATAATTTGTTATTTTACTATTCTTTGTCCTAACATAGAAGTATTTTCTAAAATGTATTTCTATATTTTATTCCTTCCCGTGTTCTTTGAGATTTGCTAAGGAAATTGTGCTACTGTCTAGACTACAAATATTATTATAAAATGGTGTTTCTCTGTCTGTCTATATGTGTGTGGATCCACATCTCCATCAGTTTTGCATGTATTGAGCTGAAATTATGCACATGACATAGCTGGTATGGTTCCTACATTTAGATTTCTTCAAAATTCATCCGGGGGTTGGAGAAATGAGGGGATCAATATTTCAAAAGGCTGTGCCAAACGCCAGCATTTCGTTGCGTGAGCACACGACCTATTTACGGGACACACTGATACAATGTAACACAATTTTCAAAAATGTTAACTTCGGTGACCGGGCTTGTCCTTCTCCCCAAGTATCGCTGGTTAACTTATCTCATTATCACTACATAATACTCAAAACAACTGAACCGTGACGAAGAGAAGACTCACCTTTGACTGTCAGTTGGACGGTGAATTCATCTGAATCGAGTCCATTGCTCGCAACACAGGTATATGCGCCAGTGTCGCTTACTGTTGCCTGGGAGATGGTCAGAGAGTTGTCGGCCATGTTCTTCGAGATTCGCCCCTCCTGCTCGTAGTCGATCACCTGACTGTTTCTCTTCCACTCAATCCGGAGTTTCGACTGTTCTGCGCGATCCGTGGTGGCTTGACAGTTGAATTCGACTTTGGCCGTTGCGTTCACCTCTTTGTCTTTTAGTATGCCCGGCACTATCTGTGTCGCTTCTGGAAGGGAAACACATTATTTCTTATTACCAAATGTTTTATTAATTTAGTATTTAAAAAATCTGTTAATGTCACACACACTGGCTGCATTGGAAACATAACATAATAACTCAACAGTGCTATTTATGTGTCTTCAATGATAATATTCTAATAAGCTGGTGGCAGAATATTCTTGATTGTAATTCGCTGCTAACGGTTACAAATGAAGAGGCTCATCACAACAGATTTTCAATTGATTGGTCTTTTTACAGATTTCACTGCCAACTTACCTTTCCCCTGACATTTTCGTCTACTTTCAACAGATAAATTGACTGTGAAATAAATTAAACTCAATTAATGGTTAATTTATGTTAACTTTTTAGAGGGGTGAGCCAAAAACGATGCTTTCAGTTTCCCTCTAATATGAATGTGCTCACCTCTGACAATCAGCTCGCCATGGGCTTCGATTTCACCAAACTTGTTCCTTGCGTGACATTTGTACATGCCCTTGTCCTCTGCTACGACTCCCTGTAACATGACATCACAGTGTCACTGACTGCTGACATGACATAATTTCAGACATCATCGAAATGTCACTGCTGACATGACGTATGCTCAGACATCATCAAAGTGTCACTGCTAACATGACGTATATGCTCAGACATCATCAAAATGTCACTGCTGACATGACGTATGCTCAGACATTATCAAAGTGTCACTGCTGACATGACGTATGCTCAGACATAATCAAAGTGTCACTGTTGACATGACGTATGCTCAGACATCATCAAAGTGTCACTGCTGACATGACATATGCTCGGACATCATCAAAATGTCACTGCTGACATGACGTATGCTCAGACATCATCAAAGTGTCACTGCTGACATGACTTATGCTCGGACATCATCAAAGTGTCACTGCTGACATGACGTATGCTCAGACATCATCAAAGTGTCACTGTTGACATGACGTATGCTCAGACATCATCAAAGCGTCACTGCTGACATGACATATGCTCAGACATCATCAAAGTGTCACTGCTGACATGACGTATGCTCAGACATCATCAAAGTGTCACTGCGGTTCAACATATCATGTCGTACTATATTGTGTGACCATTCTGAAAGTCTTCATAAATTAACATCATCAATATAATTCAGGCAGAAATTAATCGGAAGTTTTTCTTATAATACATTAAATATAAGTGCCACATCAGCAATCCTCCATCAGCTCCCTCCGCAACATAGGGAACTTGTCGTGTGCAAATTGTGTGAAACATCTGAGAAACAGTTTCAAAACTAGACATCATTGTCCCCCATTGGCAGCGGCCACAGCAGGGAACAATTCTTGTTTCTGACCTTAATCTTCAGGTCTCCGTTCTTCTTCACATGGATCCTATGCACGTCGTCGATCGGTTTGCCGTCTTTCGTCCACGTGATGACAGGTTTTGGGGCCCCAAATGTGCGACATTTCAGAGAAACCTCCTGTTTCTGAGCAGCCTTCTTGACTGACTCTGGGCCCTGAATGAAGCTGGGTGGTTCAGCTGACAACAAAGGGGTAATGATTACTAAGGATGGGGTAACATGAGGGTATAAGAATGAACGGAAAAAGTCTCCCTTCTACATCTCAATGGAAGATGTGCTTGCAATTGTACAACTAACTCTGAATCCATTTAAAAGCGTTTTATTATATATCAAGTTTATGTTTAAGAACCCATTAGTGTAGTAGCCCATACTTGGGACATGGGGGTAAAGTAACATGACTGACTGGCCAGACGGAAACTTCTGTTGCTCCTGAAGTGGTAAACAGGAGATGGTAACATTCACAGTTTTGGGGGCCGTGAGGAATCATTAGAATGATTCAGTCAAATATAAATTTCTCTTGCATAGTAACCTAATACGTTTTTATGAAAAATTAGAGAAAACGATATCTGATATATGGCATCTAACAGCAGGAGACGGACACCGCACGATGGATACTGAGTGGTGGGGTAAGTCTGCCGTGCCGTCAGCCCAAAGAACTAAGCATCCCAAAGGACCAAGACCTGCCCTAGTAGGCCTGTACTATTTTGTCGTTTATGTTCATTCATTATATCCAGCACGTTTAACACACTTTGTAGATATACCTTATATTAAAAACCGTTGAAGGCTAAGAGAAGTCAAAGATGAACTGAAAAGAAATAAACAGCACACGTGTGCCTAAAGAGCGCAATTACGTCACAGGCTTGGGTTGCATATCACCGCCCCCTAGTGATCATGTAGGTTCCCCATTTCTTCCACTGTAAATAACTAAAAACTAGATTTTTATTCAAATTTTTTAATACTCTTAAGGAAACAAACAAAGATAAAATAGGTGGGAGAACCTTGGCGCCAGGGAGGAAATGCACTTACACAGCTCAAAAGTAAGCACATTAATGTATAGATGAGGCTACTTACCGAGCACGTTGAGGAAGGCATTGGCGAAGATGTAGCCGTGTTTATTTGTCGCGTTACACTGCAGCACTTGGGCGTCGGTCTTCGTCAGGTTGTGGTAGGTGACACTGTGCTCAGTGACTGTGCGACGGGGGTCTGGCGGCATATCTGGTGACAGCAAGTGACATGTCAGTGTCATGTCAGTGTCATGTCAGTGTCACCATACAAGGAGTTTTCAGAAGAAGAAAATCTGATGATGCAGTTTTCTAGTATATAACTTAGTTTAAGATATGGGTTGAGATGAGGGTGGTGGGAAAGAGTTGGGAAAAAGGGTGGTGGGAAAGAATTGGGAATAAGGGTGGTGTAAAAGAGTTGGGAATGAGGGTGGTGGGAAAAGGTTGAGAATAAGGGTGGTGGGAAAGAGTGAGAATGAGGGTGGTGGGAAAGAGTTGGGAATGAGGGTGGTGGGAAAGAGTTGAGAATGAGGGTGGTGGGAAATGGTTGAACATGAGGGTGATGAGAAAGACTTGGAAATGAGGGTGGTGGGAAAGGGTTGAGAATGGGGGTGGTGGGAAAGATTGGGAATGAGGGTGGTGGGAAATAGTTGGGAATGAGGGTGGTGGGAAAGATTGGGAATGAGGGTGGTGGGAAATAGTTGGGAATGAGGGTGGTGCGAAAGAGTGAGAATGAGGGTGGTGGGAAAGAGTTGAGAATGAGGGTGGTGGGAAGGATTGGGAATGAGGGTTGTGGGAATTAGTTGGGAATTAGGGTGGTGGGAATTACTTGAGAATGAGGGCGGCGTGAAAGAGTTGAGAATGAGGGTAGCGGGAAAGGGTTGGAAATGAGGGTGCTTGCAAAGGGTTGGGAATGAGGGTGGTGGGAAAGGGTTGGGAATGAGGGTGGTGGGAAAGGGTTGGCAATGAGGGTGGTGGGAAAGGGTTGGGAACGAGGGTGGTGGGAAAGAGTTGGGAATGAGGGTGGTGGGAAAGAGTTGGGAATGAGGGTGGTGGGAAAGGGTTGGGAATGAGGGTGGTGGGAAAGGGTTGAGAATAAGGTGGGTGGGAAAGGGTTGGGATAAGGATTGTGGGAAACGTTTGAGATTGCAGGTGGCAGGAAAGTGTTGCAAATGAAGGCAACCAGAAAGGGTTGGGATGGGGTGGCAGGAAAGGATGAGGATGAGGGTGGTGAGAAGGGGTTGTGATGAGGGTGGTGTTACCGCACCTTCAATGGGGACCCCATTGATGGACCACTTGATTTCGGGGTTGGGCACGCCCCCTGCTTTGCAGTGGAACCTTGCGTCTTCCTCCTCCGATGAGTTCACATCCTCTGGAGCGTCCATCCAAAATGGCATCGCTGCAACACAATAAAATTACCGTCGTTTCAGGTTAAACTCCGACATCCACAATTACGTATAATTGCAATTACACACACAAAATAACAGACTGAATATTATGCATTAAAATAGTAAGTTTTAAACTGTGCAAATAAATAACACAGACATATTTATGTTAATGAGTTAAAATAAATAATAAATAATCAACATAAACAAGATTTGGATAAGTATGGATTAAGAATAAAAATACTATTTCATCCTTGATAGACGAGTTTTGAACACAATAAAGTAATTATTTATATGTTAATTAAATGATGAAATGCTTTTAAAATTACCAACAAATGTACCTGAATCTCTTAAAAATACATGTGTATGGTCCGATGTGATAATAAAAGATCCCTCACTTGAGGCCTTGAAGTGGGAGTACTTACATTCAACGCGGACAACGAACTCTTTGCGCAGTGGATCAGCAAGTCCAGGCTGGGAGGCGGAGCACTCATATCTGCCTATGTCGTTCTCGTCAATTTTTGTGATGATAATCTCCTGACCAAAGCTGGTGTGGTTTACCTTTGGTGGCATAGGGGCATCCAGTCTACGCCACTTCACGGTCGGGGTAGGGCTACACACCACGTAGGGTAAATCGGGTTACAGCAATGCTCATGGTTTAGGATAAATTGGGACAGTGGCTATAAGATATAGGGCAGGTAAAGAGGTGGATAAAGGTGACATAAGGTAAACAACTTTATAAATGATTTGGGTAAGTTGTTTTTTGTACAGATGTAGGGTGAAGTGAGATAGGGTATAAGGTAAGCTGAGTAATGCGACATTACATACTTCAGGGTCTCACCATAGGACATAAGATCAATTGGGTTATATGGATTAGTGTTACTTTGGATACGGCTACATATGTGATATCGGGTAAACTGGGTAAGACTACATACCTGAGATATTGTAAACTCGAGTAGAGCAACATAGATGTCACAGGGTAAAACTGCATATGGATACATCGTGCATGACATATAGTAAGTGTACCATTAGGACACCTATGTATGTGACAATATTACATTCTAAAGTCATATTTATTTCATGTGACACACGTGGCATGAAACTGTGTAAGCATCCAGCACATACGAATGCTTTATGGGTCACACTTTATGGCCAGAAGGAGAAAGTAGTCGAAATGAGAATGAGGTGGCTAGGACTTGTGTAAGGAGTGACCAGACTGCTAAAAAGAGCAGGGAAGAGGTGGGAGCAGGAAGAACAGGAAGACTGAGGCTGAAATGGGAAGACAGCGTGAAACAAGACCTGGGGAGGGCCATAAATGGGTGACGACTGCGGAAGAAATAGGGACATGGAAGGAACTGACAATAAGATCAGAACAGACAACAAAGTGGCTTGGACACCAACTCCACGAGGGACAAGGGGAAGTAAACCTTTATGACAGACAGGAATTATATAGAAACACGGCACACTTACTATCCAGCAAAGATGCACTTGAGGTGGAGATTTTCACCCTTAATGGCGACTGTCATTGCCTGTGACGTCCACATCACACTTGGACGCATTGTTTGTGGAGGTTCTGTAGTGGAACACGCAATAACTCATAGCATTTCACTCCTGTAAGTCTGGCTCTATGTTCTATCTATCATTTCACTCCTGTAAGTCTGGCTCTATGTTCTATCTATCACCAGGCAAAAAATAAACAAAATAGTGAAATGCATTAATAATTTGTGACAAGGATATAAAAATATCTATCTACATTGCATTTCTGATGCATGGTGTTTTGTATAAAGGTCGGTGATATGGTGCCAAAGTTATCAGTGTAGTCAATTTTGTATTTATTCAGCAAACCAAAAACCAATGCATACAGTAACATTATAAAATCAGTCCAGAAAACGAAACCAGTTTTTTTTTAATATCTGAAACTGTAAAAAATACAGCTGTGACAATAATTAATTTATTTGCAATCATGAGATTGAATAAATCAAAACAAATTAAATTAACTTAACCTGGGATTTCGCTGTTGTTGGAATTTTATCAACAGAATGAAAGTGTTAGTTTACATAACACTTTAATGACAAGACACCTTTATACAGAAAACCGTTAATAGGGACATTGTCCTTCCAAACAGATGCGACTTTCTATGAGCAAAGCAAAAAGAAGACATATCATGTCCTTCAACAATGACAGCTCTGCCCAAGGGGATCCATGGGTCAGATTGTGTAAAATTGTATTTTAAAATTATTAATTCAAAACTTTTAATGTAGAGCAAACACTTTTTGTTATAACAAAAAATTCCATCTACTCATTTGACAATTACATACAGCTGGGAATACATAAGAAAACTGGGTAAGTAGCATGTCTAGCGTGTCTATCTGAAGACTTCATGTAAATCTGACCTCGGAAATCATCCCGCAAATTCGAGGGCAGAGCAGCAAATATTTACACGATATATACATTCCAAAAATACCGACACCACAGACAAAACTACGTGACATAAATCCGCGTCAAACCAAAACTCCAATGCTTGATATATCTTGTCCCAACGCCATGTGTTAATTTTACTTGATTTCGAATCCGACATCACAACAGTCGAAAATTTTTCAATATTAATTTTGACTAGCAAATTTTTAAAAAGCAAAACAATACATACTGTTTTCGTTAAGCCACACAAACTTCAAACAATTATAATTGATTTATATCCAACAACTATAATTACAAACTGTTTCAAGACATATAAGAAATGTGCAAACATAAATAAATCTATATCCCCATCTATATTTGTATTAGATCCATGCACGAGTGATGCTTTTAATAAGTTTTACTTTCTCCTAATGTTTGTGGACATGCACCACATGCACTACCGTTGTAAATTTCTGTTTTGTTTTGACGCAGGATTTGGACATAATGCAAACGTAGCAACACAGGACAACGTTATGAACGACAAGCACAATGTGAACATACAGTCTCCCAGGTCTAACACAGTTACATAAGCAATCAAATACAATGACGTCCACAATAACTCACATCCTCAGCTCACACATATTTTCCAATGTGGGCTACTAAAATATACCATCAAATATTTCCTTTTTATTATAAATTTGGCAAGCTTTTTTTTATTAATCTTCCGTTTTCAATTTAGTCAGATAATGTTACTTTTAAGATTATTTTATTCAAACATGCAATTTCTATCTTATTTACAATTTTTATCATCAAATCAAAGTCTTTCTTCCAGTCACACAATCTTAAATTTAATTCAGTCATTAATTAGTTTATTTTTCATTACTTTTCTTTACTTATTACTAATACTGTTACAATGGCAGCACCTCGTGAATCTATGTGGTTGTTTTGTCAAAAATATTTATTACTTTGGTACTTTCTTACGGTTCTGTTTGCAACAAAACCATCTTCCTGGCCCCGTCCCAATGTCAGTATGTACAGACTAAGCAGCATTGATTATGTTGGTTTGCATAAAGGGTGAAGCAGAAATGTACAAGAACCGCATAGCAAGACTTAGTGAATTATGGCAGTTTACTGAGTACTGCATCACTAAAACGCTGCATTAACATGTTGTCATTATTTTGTAACAATAAGCTTACATGATGAAAGCATTCTTGTCAAAATTTAGTTAAGTTGTTTAGTGTGTCAATTTGCAGAAATCATTGTTTTACATTATAAGACTGCATAATGGTTTTTGGAGGAATTATGCAATTAAAACATTCATGATTATTTAAAGTCTCCGCGTATAAAACGTCAGATATAAAATTGTAACTGCCAGTGAACTAGACACAATTTGTTATGCATAAATGTGAATATTTCATTGAATGTGAGCTAAAGTGAAAAGTCTATCTTTGTTGCATTAACCCCCGATTCCCACCTCTGGGAGACACATGGAAGGGAATGAACATGCAGCTGGTTTCCAGCAGCACAAGGGTTAATGTATCCCACTTACTTACCACTGTGATGAGTATTTGCTTGTGTCCCAAGTTCTACGTACCGATAGCTGAGGTCTTCCTTCCTTAGTGCCTTTCATGCAAGGTTAATCACACTTCTGGTGGTGGAGGGTGGGGGTGGGGGTAGGGGGAGGGTTTGTTACTTGTTAGTGTAGTAGTTTGAGTTTTTTCACGGTCATCTTATTGGGGATGAAATATTGTGATTCGATTTAACCCGTCAGTTAAAAATAAAGACGAAACATCTGTGTCACTGTCACAGAACACAATGCACACAGGAAAGCAAATGATTAAGAAACCAATGTAAATACGACTACAGTACACGTAAGCCAGCAGAAGTACCAATGAGACCAAGAAAGGACCATGCTTAAACATCTATGTTTGTGAATTCTAAATGCAACAAGCCATGTTGGTTTTCTCTGCGAAGCGGCTATATACTAGAACTAGACGCACATCGTGTTGATATTTAATCAAAACTGGAAACGTTATCCACTTTTGACAAAAATCCATCGGTACATTCCAGGTTTGTTGACAGTAAGTTGTTAGTCTGTGTCGGACATTGACCAGCACAGTTAATTCAACATCTTCACTATAGCAATTGTACACTTCATGGACTTTTTAATCATCCCAAGCAACCTAACCAATACCTTGAATGTTAACCAGTAACAAACCATCGGAAGGATATAAGTATATGTTAACCCAGCTTATGCAAATTTAACATAGCTAAGATAAGGAATCAATGGTATGTAAAGACATTGCGTCTATGAAATAGAATTTATACAAGAACATATGTGATGTTACTTGTATAATTTCCGACAGATAATCTGTTTTAATTGAAAGGATGAATAATGAAATAGGTCAATTATCTTTAGCATGACAACATTTTCGTTGAATTTACCCTGATTTGGGACGTACATTAGTCTCATGCCCTACTGTGGTATCTACAGGCGAGCTACGAAGGCGGGGTTGATACGTACCGGTCGGCGACTGCAGTGGGGCGATCTTCTGATCATAGCCCTGCACCATACTCCGCAGGTCGTTATTATTTGCTATACACACGTACTTCTCGCCCCCGCGTGAATCATTGCTGACAATATTAGAAAAGTGCAGATTCCCTGGGGAGGTAAAGGACAAGAGCGTTCACACATGGAGTTAGCCAACACATGTTTGCCGATCGCTGGGCATTGCAACGAACACCAGGGGGCGCTGGTAACACGTTCAGGTGTCAAAGTCAACCACTGCTTCATCCGCATCTTTTTGCGCTTTTTGTTTCCTTAGAAATTAATTTTCGAATTACCATCTTTTTTGCATCTTTCACAACAGAAAATTACTAAAACAGCCATGGAATAAACTGCCGAAAATCCAACTAAAATACAACAGACTTTGACACCGTGACTTTGAAAGCGCCATCTGGTGGGGGTTGCCAGTGATCGATGCCGATTCGACATTTGCATCACAAAACACAGCACACAGCAACCTCGCCCAGCGAGACGGTGGCGGTCAATTGGTACCTGGAGACGACACTGGGTATATTTTTTCGTCATCACCCTTTGAGAGTGAGCGCAGATTTTCGTTATTGACAATACAGACGTAGCCATCGCCATCCGTCCTGTCTTTTGCCTCAACATTCGTAAAATATAGGTTGCCTGAAATGGAAATCCTCATCATCATTTACATAACATCGATGATGCCATCACTGCATTTTTGTTTTGTCAAATCCCTTTCATGCTAAACTTGCTTTCCATTAAAAGGAAAAATAGACTTAAAAGCAAATCTTTTTGAAGATGCGCAGTTTAAATAGGTAGTCACTTTGGAGAAGCAGCCATACAGTTTGAATTTGTTTTGCAGTTGGTCTGATAAATAAGTGTTCCTATATTCTAATTAACGATCTTAATAAATTTACACGTGACGAATGCTGTGTGCAAAATTACCGATACAAAACATTTATATTTTTGCGCTATGCATCCACGAAATGGAGTTCTGAAACAAATGGAATACAGTTAAAACACAAAACAGTCTTATAAGAAAACAACATTTGCTAACTTGAATTACTTTGACATGTACCTTATTGCAGTGTTTAAAACATTATATATTAAAATTAATTGTACAAAATTCTATTGTGACACCCTGAAAACCTAATGATTTCTGTCATTTCTTTTCTTTATATATTGCCAACATGCCAATTGCCTCTTGATATTTCACAAAAGTTGTACAGAAACAAGTATGGAATTTTATTCAATCATATAAAATCCTCTGCGACGTCTATGCATTTGTGTGACACCTCACCGAGAGGAAGGCTACCTTCAAAGTCCTGCGATACTCGCGCTGAGTTGTCAATGGCGCTGATCTTCGCCCCGGGCTTCGACTCCGCCCAATACAGGATGCCCTTGGGGTAACTAAAGGGAGGGTTGCAGCGAAGCACGAGGGGCTCTCCAATCGTGGGGTGATGGACCTTGGGTTCCTTCATCGTAGGGAACGGTGCGAGAGCTGCAAATGACAACTTGACATGACTCTTCCATCAGTACATTTAAGACAACTGCCAGAGGAGTACTTCACTATGAGTTCACTAGCATTAAACATGTGTCGTTAAAATTAAGGCACTGTTTAAAATATAGACGTTGCTGGTGTGATACACAGTCACGCATCCTGCTGGTGAGAGTTTTCCATACACCAGGTCACTTTCAGGTCATTTTAAAAGGTAAACGTTGTGCTTATAGCTCATAAGGATGTTAGTGAAATGATCCCTCGATGGAGCTATATGAAATTAGAATTGGAAATTAACCTGGTTTTTCATGATATCTATTACCCAAATAATATGTTTACTTTGAAAGTCATGCTATAATTTTTTTAAGTGATTATTATGACATAATTACTGACCAAGAGATTTTATGCTATATGAGAACAACATGTTTTTTAGAAGTAAAGAAATGTCAGATCGTTGATGTTATTTGAGGCCATCAACATAGGCCCACTTACTGGCTTTCTTGAGCATGGTCTTCAGTCCAACGGCAGTACCGTACATGTTCTTGGCGAAGCACTGGTAGATTCCCTCGTGGCGAGAGACAGGCTCGGGAATGATGATGGTCCCAGTGCCTGGCTCCCGCTGGAAGTCTGGGGAGGTGATGTCCAGAGGCTCACCATCCTTTTGCCACTCATATCTACACAGGTCACAGGTCATAAACATATACAGGCACGGGACACGGCAACTCAAATAGGCCAGGTCAAGGAAATATCCACAGACACGAGACAAGACAGCTAAACTCATACTGTACACAGGACAGATTAAGTTACACAGACTCAGGACAGGTCAATTCATACAGATAGAGGTTAACTCAACTCATACAGACACAAGACAGGCCAACTTTTATAGACATGGGTAAACTTGACTTATACAAGACAGAGGACAGGTCAAACTATAGAGACACTCAGGTTAACTCAACTTGTACAGACACAAGACAGGTCAACACATAATAGATTCAGGTCAGGCTGACGTCATCTCTCACAGCACATATATAGGATAGGTCACCTGTTACAGACACAGGACAGGTAAACTGTTACAGACACAGGGCAGGTCACCTGTTACAAACACAGGACAGGTAAACTGTTACAGACACAGGGCAGGTCAACTGTTACAGACACAGGGCAGGTCACTTGTTACAGACACAGGGCAGGTCACCTGTTACAGACACAGGACAGGTCAACTGTTACAGACACAGGGCAGGTAACATTTTACAGACACAGGGCAGGTCAACTGTTACAGACACATGGCAGGTCACCTTTACAGACACAGGGCAGGTCTACTGTTACAGACACAGGACAGGTCACTTGTTACAGACACAGGACAGGTCAACTGTTACAGACACAGGGCAGGTCACTTGTTACAGACACAGGGCAGGTCACTTGTTACAGACACAAGGCAGGTCTACTGTTACAGACACAGGGCAGGTCACTTGTTACAGACACAGGGCAGGTCACTTGTTACAGACACAAGGCAGGTCTACTGTTACAGACACAGGGCAGGTCACTTGTTACAGACACAGGGCAGGTCAACTGCTACAGACACAGGGCAGGTCACTTTTTACAGACACATTGCAGGTCAACTGTTACAGACGTAGGGCAGGTCAACTGTTACAGACACAGGGCAGGTCACTTGTTACAGACACAGAGCAGGTCACTTGTTACAGACACAGGGCAGGTCAACTGTTACAGACAGAGGGCAGGTCACTTGTTACAGACACAGGGCAGGTCACTTGTTACAGACATAGGGCAGGTCAACTGTTACAGCCGGGGGGAGGTCACTTGTTACAGACACAGGGCAGGTCACTTGTTACAGACATAGGGCAGGTCAACTGTTACAGACACAGGGCAGGTCACCCTTACAGACATGTGCACACCAGCTGGGCCTGTAAACACTCACGTGGGTTCTGGGTCTGACTGTGCCTTGCATGGCAACTCCACTCTCTCTCCCACCTTGTAGGCAATCTCCTTCTTAGAGGCGTTGGTAAAACGTGGCGGCGAAGTCACTGAAGATCAAATAAAACACCACCATCAACATACGAACATTTTGACTTGGCAAGTAGGAAAAGTAGTACGGCAAAACGCCACTACAGCTATTAATAACAATACACATATTCTACATAATGAATACATCCTTCTGCCCTCGTCCAGAAGGTTTAGAATCCTCACATCCAAAAGAAGTGGCGTGGATCATTCATTCCAATGGATGTGCGACTTTTCAATGACAAGCACCTCTGATGTTTCCGTGAGAGACACGTGAAATTCATTATGTGTGTGTGTTGCTTTTATTGTATTGTATTGTATTTCATGGAGGAGTCACGCTCGTTCCTCAGTACAGTGGGCAAAGTGAACTGCTCTGAACTTTGTCTGTCCAACTGTTGTCACACATCTTGAGGAGGTCAACTTATTAATATTTTTGTGTCAACATATACTGGTTGGGTGTACGTTTGTAAAGTGCTGGATTATTTTCTAAGTGACAGGTGACAATTTATATAATGTACATTCCATAAGCATAATTATACTGTTATGCTTGCACTGTAACAAGAAGTCATATAAACACTTACATCTGTTCCAACTGCTGTTATATCTGTGATAGGTACCACATCTGTGTCTTGTACGAGAAAGGTATTTCCATACACATAATGTAATATAAAATAAGTCCACCAACGAAACTGAAAGTAAAACCAACTGTCTGACTACCAGAACGTGCAGTGATGTCTTAGTTCCAGTTCATTCACCAGATGGGGCCACCAGACCCTGACACCCGCCAAAGATTCCTGGTCAGCGTTGCTATGGCGATAACATAAATCAGGCTGTTGAGTGGCCCGAGTGAATGGCTCTTCCTGATTGCCATGGCAAGCTGTGCAGTGCATATGATTCCCATTATTTCAGGTCACACTATATAGTCAGCAGAGTTATGGCTTCTATGTGAGAGAGGCCTGGCGTAGCGATCATTGCTCCGCAGTAACCTGACTCGGAGAATCAGTCTGAGCACTGTACAAACGTCAACACAGAGACTTATCCTCGCAGCAGCTGAATGCGGCTGATGATGTCATACACTGTTCTGCACTCCACAAAACTGTCATCATGGTAATGAAGTAACACAAGCGAGTTGGAAAAATCAAACGATTTGTTTAGAAAAAAATCGGATATGTAATAGTTATAGTAGGTGTATGTAAGATTTTATTTTATTATACTTACATGTGTATAATTTATATATTTTAATAGTGATACAGTGATTTATATGTATACATAAGTAATTAAATGTTCAATGGTTCAAAAAGAATCTGTACAACTGAACTTAGAATCTCTCAAATGACTGAGGCATAATCAAACTGTAACACCACTCACACATCCAGAAGCCTATATTTGCTGGTCGACAGATAAAATATTCTATCACCAAACCTTGGTCTAACCAGCGTCTACTGCATGCATGCAAAGAGTTATGACTCCAAGTCACAACAAACTCTGAGAGACCAACGCGATGAATTACCACGTCAGATGGTTCGTGTTTATCTGAAACGGTAACGCAATAACGGTTCTGTTTCTAATGGAATTACGTCAGCCGCACACAAACAATGCGATGGAAATAACCACCAATAGGCAAACCAAGTTTTTGTGTTACCAATCAGTGCCAACAGCACACAGTGTGGCCAGTGTGAGACGGAGGACTGGTGACAGACAGGGTGACAGACAGACAGACAGGGTGAGAGACACTGGCAGAATGACATGGACCAACATGCCTTGACATATACACCTTGGATAAGGGTCCTGTGGTGGGTATGGATGGACGGATGGAGAGACAGATGGACGGACGGACAGACGGACGGACGGACGGACGGACGGACGGACGGACGGACGGACGGACGGACGGACGGACGGACGGACGGACGGACGGACGGACGGACGGACGGACAGACGGTAGATGGTTGGATGCATGAACAGACAGATGAATGAACAGATGAATGGTAAAAAAGAGAGATGGATGGACGGCCAGACTTACAGATAGATTGACAGACTAGCACAGATGAAGATGAGAGAGAGGCCTGGAGGGGAGTAATCTTACTTACACGCTACATCAGTAATTACTAACATCAAAGTACTGTGGAAACCACCAGCAGAATCCAATTAGCCACCTAAACTCTGTTAATTTCCAATATCTCCACTTGAATCTACACAGCTTCCTGTCACGTTCTACTCTGGCAGATGCTCGTCTAAATGCGCTATCTTGTTCTACACAATGTAAAATTCATTTTGTCAGCCCATAAACCACTTCCAGGCGATAACCAGACACACAGCCACAATCAACCACTGGACATCGTGGACACGGTCCAGCGACCACATCAGAATACAGAACATTCATTCAACTGTGGACAATTGTAAAAATTCCCATTCAACCGGAAGCGCTGATTGACATCGCACTTGCACATTTCCTGCTGAAGGCAGTGTTTTTTCTTGGAGATTACGTTTTTGAAAAGAATTATCAGGATGTGTACTGTGAGATCGAATATTATTAGACATTTGACAGATTTCGATCCACTGTGGTCTCAAGTGACTAGACAGAAGCAGACCAAGAGAGGGGAATGTGGGCTGGTACCAAACACCTCCAATTGCACCCCGTGGAGTCAGCACAAATGTTGACTCTACTGTGTCTCTACCCCTTGCCCTGTATCAGCGGGATCATGACATCAGAAGACAGGGTGGGGGTGGAGGTAAAAAAATTGCAGTTTAACTTCACATTTCAGATTCTTCTTAGGGGGACACTTAATGGGGCACATTCAAAAAGATCCAGGGAAAAGACAAATTCCACAGGTCTGGAGGAACGTGAACACCCAGGCACTCTGGATACATCTTTGCTCTGTAGACGTCAAATTCTAGTGTAAATATACAGTAGTTTTGTTCACATTAAGTATGAACGAAACCGTCAATACTTTGCCAGACGGTCTGTTTTTTTAGTTTTACTCATGTGTTTTTCATTTTAGCTAAATTAATTACACATGCAAAACATCTGAGTTCATTTTACTTGTGATAACTGAAGATTTCTCAAATTGTGTTACTTCATCTCTAGCAAGATATTTAATGCTGAAAACAGATGGACCCATTTGATAAATATCCCCCAAGTGAGCTGATGATACTTTGCCAGAGGAGTAACCTAGTCATTTGGACCAGCAATAACCTAGGGAGGCATCATTACTTGATGTGACCTTCACACCTCAGCAAGGTCATGTCCAAATGCCAAATGATCATGCATATAAGACAGACCTGCTCTAGAAGATTGCAGTCTGGTGTTTACTAGAGTGTAAACTGTCTGGCTACTCTATCATGCCCTCTCAAATTACAACATTTCTAGCTGCTTTTCACCCATTTCAGGTGTACAGTTACCTTGATGTGAACAAAGTGTACTGGTGAATTTGGTCCTAGAACCAGTTTCTGTTTCATCGGATGGAAATATTAGCTGATGCATTAAAATATATATTATTTTTTATTTCTCAATAACATCACAGGGCCTAAATGAAAAATACTGAGGGCAAACAATGAAATACTGAACAGTTGATTATAGCAATGGTGTATTTTAAATTCACATCTGGTAAAAATTAGGTAAAATCAAGATATTTGCTATTTACATGAGTTTTGTGTGTTTTCCAGATGTCAGTATATGTTGAATACACAACATGGTATGCCAGTGTTTTGAGCGTCTCTTTGACTAGAACAGTCAACTGCATTTATAATTAAATCGAACCCTGGCACATTTCAGGAATAAACTTCAGTTTTGTTGCCAATTCATCAAGCCTTATGGCAAACAATCCACTCAAGTTAGTGCTTGTGACTGGGCTAATAAAACATTTATACAATTTGTCTACATCCAACCAGACGCTAAAATGTTCTATGTGTGCTTTTGAAATAGAAACACTGCTCAATTTCGATTGTTTTAAGTAAATGCTACTGTATGTTGTATTTAATACTTGGACATCTGTTTATGAAAAATCACAGAATGTCTATTGAAGCATTCAGCCATGCCACATTTGTTGCATGAAAACTGTTCATCCTTTTAATTGCTTCCATTAGTGCAGTTATATTAACATTTGTTGAAATATAGTTATAAAGCTCAGGCAACTGAGGCACTGTGGGGGTGACGAAATGTGTCTCGAAACTGTCTGAATGACAACAACATGTCTACTTCAGTTCTGTCTACTGACAGTTCACTGCTCTACTGCCTACCTGAACCTCGTGTTCTACTCATCTATTGATTAAAGTAGTAAATGAATTCACTAACACAAACATTCTCACAGGAATCCATATTCTGTATCCAAACAATCCAGCCCTGCCCCCCACAAAAGACCTGATTTCAAGAGATCTGATAACTGAGCCAAACTGACTGATAATAAAACAACTCAAGGTAGGTCCAACAATCACCATGCAAAGGTCTTAATGGGCTCAATTAACCCTGTCCAACCAACAATTACATCTCTAATCGCCCTGTGTTATCTACCCTAGGGTTGACAACATAAGTGAATGAATGAGGACAGGTGGAGTGGTTCAGTCATGGAAACTATGGCAAATTATCTCCCTCCATCGTTGGCCAGAGACAAACACTGATATGAGAGGAACAGGCTCTTGTATCTCTCCTCTCCATCTGCCTTGCAGCTAGATGTCAGAGGTGCCATGGGGAGGTTCCTTTCTGGGGGAGGGGAGGAAGTGGGGGTGGAACAGCACTGGGACAGGTGAGGAAGGCAATCAGTCAGGAAATAGACAAGAATCACACCCAGGAACCTAATACCTCAGACAAGTCTTTACATAACACTGATCCACACTAACAGACGCACTGTGTAAGATGTACTTTATGAGCAATCACTCTTGCCATTCAAAACATAAAATTATTGTAGTTTCATTTGACAGTTAAGAAAAATAATGTTTAAGGATTTTTGCGTACCCAGGATATTAACGTTACAAAAGTGTGTGTTTTTGAGAGGTATCTGTGAACAATTGTAATTGATCATACTTCATATAGTTTTACACTCCAAAGTATCAGAATGACAAAAAGGCACCAACAATCTTGTTTATCCATCTGTCCAGGAGACATCATGCATTATTATGTTTTATATATAAATTAAGTAACTTTTGATTTCAGATGAAAGACAATACAAGTAGTCGATGCTGCAAAAATAAGACAAAGAAGTTATGGTGACAGATGAAAATGAAATGATAATGGAAAAGAAAAAGAACAAGACAGAGAAGATGAATAAAAAGATGGTGACAAATAAAATTAAAAGCAGAATAAAAATTAAAACAAGACTAAGAAGAATTTTTGGAAAAGAAGCTTACAAGCGTATTCAAAATTTAAAAATATTTATAAAATCGAAAGAAGAATAAAAAGGAATACAAAACTAAGAATAATTTTGTGGAAAAGTATCCTTTTCCACAAAATTATTATTATGAGAATATCGAAAAGGCAATAATTTGAAAATAAAAAATAACAAGCGTAATTGATGTTCATGTTAATAACATGCTTGACCATGCAGAACCATTTCCGATGTGTTTATTAATGGCCACATTCCCAACTGCCCATTCAGCCCTAGGTAACCCCAGCCCTGAGGGTGAATAGCTGCCCCATAAATCGTTCCTCATTAAGGGCAATTTATGGAATGTGGAGAAGCCTCCAGCTGCCTGAATGATGAGCTCATCAGGGCTCAGGTCCAGTGGGAGGGGGAGGGACAGAGAGGGGGATTTATCTCCCAAGATTTCACTTTCCTGGCTCATAAAACCATCTTCCCTGACCCACATCTCAGCCTATGATGATAACGGTTGTTTACAAACAACACACCCCAATCATCCCAGGACGCTAAATCACTTTACACATCAGCCTCCATCTAACCCTGCATAGATACACAGAGCCACACACAAATTAACTATCTTGTTTCTTTTGTGTTGCTAAATGGAAGGTTTTGTGAAAATCATGTATAGGTAGATGTCTAGATCAGATAATATTTAAAAAATAAATCAATTTATTCTGTATCTAATAAACATGCACATTTCTAGCAAAATGGCCAGCTGCATTTCCCAGTAATTTTTTTTACAGCAAAAGGTCTTTGAACATTATAGGAAAACTAATACATTTGGCAAACATAAAAGTTAATCTGGATGATATTCACATTTCAAAAAACCTCCAGGTACCATCAAAACACCTTGGCACCTAACTTCCCAATCTGATGATGAAAAACTGCTGTTATTGTATTTTTTCATAACTGTTCCATCTTCATTATTTAGCATACCGTAAATATTTGTTGTTATCATTTTACAAGAAATATTTAAATATTTCTCTATTTCTCCTGTAACTGCACATTGACCATATTCAACATAAATATTATGATTCACTGAATGTTCATAATAAAATTCCTCATCAGCTATCACATATAACATTATACAACTAAGCCTCTACTGACATAAAATACCAATGAATCCGATGCTTATTAAGGCAATGAATCAACTTAATCTCCCATCAATGCCTCTAATTCATGGGCAAACATAACGTGTCAAGGTTACAATGACCTTGACACATTATTCTACACCTGGACCCACCTGATATACTTGTCACCCCAAATAGCACACCCCCCACACCCAGACACCTCTGTTAATGCAGCCCAAATGTGTAACAGGAGCCATAATTGAGTAACCATGGATTCTAACATACCCTAAGTAAACACCCCATCACTGGCCCACTGTATCACTGTATCTTGAGAATTCCCAGACCAGCTGTCAGGTCGACAATCAAAATTCCCCATCAGCACTACAGGGGCGGAGGGGAGGGCGCAACAGATGGTCACTTAGTGGACAGACACTGGACAGGAGTGTGAAGAATTCATATCAAATTAAATCTGCAGGGAAAATATCGTACAATAAAGAAACAGTTGTGTCCGGTATGAGTATTTTACGTCAACCTAAGGCTAGGATTTTGTGAGTGATATATGGGGGGGGGGTGTGTACAACTGGGGGTAATTGAAAATGATTTAATTGTGTTCACTTACAAGTGAAAATGTGAAAGACTGGCTGCAATTCTAAAGACAGTTTGAATAAAATTATGTTTTGGCATTATTTCCTGTGTACAGCCTGTATTTCTTTCCATGCTTCCATGATTTTTATACATGTGACTTTTTCAAATGCAAAACTGTGACTTTTAAACTGCGACTTTATTACCACCTACTGGGTAACCATGCCACAGCCTCAAGACAGTTTGCATAAATTGTTTTCTTTGATTATTTAAACTTGTGGCACAAACCAAAGGGTGTAGCAGAGTTCTTTCAGTTGATGTTTTCACTGAAATCTGTTTGTTTTACAACAAAGGGTTGATAATCATTTGGATTAATGGGTGGCTAAACCATTGTCTAACTGGAGAGAAGGATGTCTATTGCCTTCTTTTAAAATCACAAACATACACTCGGTACAGGTAAAACACCCCGGTAAAGTGGTTTGGAAAAGGGCCATAATCTATGGGGTGGGAGATTACATTACACAACAGATATCCTTTCCATGTGGTGCCCCATGATAAATGTGAATTATCCAACCCTGTAGGAAACCCTAAACCCATCTTTCCTGCTTTTACACATCAAACAGGGTCCTAGCAGGTGGTGCTTTCTAGGGTCAGAAGGTCATAGGGTAAGCTTGGACACTTGAAGACTACAGGGAACAAACAGCTGGAGAGGGACTCAGGGAAACATGTGTCAGAGTGACCAGGGGGTACACCCCCCAGAACCTGTTTACAACCCCGCCTGGGGGTACAGGCTGGGATGGACAGCAAGTGTCCAGTGTAGCCATTAAGGGCATAGTAAATGAGCACACCCCAATTCTCAACACCACCTGGCCTGGGGCAGGCGGCCCTGCTGGGGCAGATTAGGGGACTAATTGAACAATCTATGTACAACAGAGTAATCAATAACCTCTATCAGTGGATTGATCTGTTTGCTGATAAAGACACACTGAAAACACCCCAATCTATTAGGCTGTCTGTGCCTTGGGGGGCCACGCACAGAAGTTGTCTGTGTTGATTGTCTGTCAACAACAGAGGTTTCTACAACATCATAGGCCTTGTCACTACAACATGGGCCCTATCACTACAACATAGGCCCTGTCACTGCAACATAGGCCCTGTCACTACAGGGTTGCCATCTTCCAAGTAGAAAACGACAGAATGGAATCAAATTCCCATTATAAAATATGCAATATTTATCTCATCAATATGGAATATTCGTATTTTAAGGGACATGTGGTAATCCTATGTCACTAAAACATAGGCCCTGTCACTATAGCATAGGCCCTGTCACAATAGCATAGGCCCTGTCACTATAACATAGGCCCTGTCGCTATAGCATAGGTCCTGTCACTATAACATAGGCCCTGTCGCCATAGCATAGGTCCTGTCACTATAACATAGGTCCTGTCGCCATAGCATAGGTCCTGTCACTATAACATAGGCCCTGTCGCCATAGCATAGGTCCTGTCACTATAACAGGCCCTGTCGCCATAGCATAGGCCCTGTCACTATAACATAGGTCTTGTCACTATAACATAGCTCCTGTCACTATAACATAGGTCTTGTCACTATAACATAGCTCATGTCACTACATCATAGGTCCTGTCACTGCAACATAAGCTCTGTTGCTCCTGTTTATTGCAACATAACTTACATTTCCTGCTGACTATAAGCCATGTGACCAGGCCACAACACTGTGCAGACCCCTACACTCTGAGAGAAAGCACTCCCGTTTATTGTGATATAACTCACAGTTCCTGTTGACTTTATGACACAAGCCTGTTTATTAAATAAACACCCTGTCACTACAGATCCCTGCACCTCTTCCACAGACACACACCTTACGGAAACTGACATATTCTATCAGTCTGGTCACTTCCCTGGGGTGGTCGGTCCGTGGTCATGAATTTACCCTGGCTATAAACATGTCAATATTATAGCCCTAAATGCATGTTCAAAAGACTCTGCCCGCAGGCTTGAGCTTACATACATACAAGTTGGTCCCGGGAAAGTCACTGGCAATATAAATATACCTTATCACTTCATGCTTTGTTTCATATTTCATACTGTCTTCTCCAGAACAGTATTCAGACACAACATCAACATAGACCTAGACATCAACTACAAACACATTCATTTCACATTTTATTGACAACGAATAACTATATAATCACCACTGCCGTGAACAACTCCACAAAGAATAGTACCCACATCTGCCACCACAGAAGCTGAATGTCTTCTGGTCAGCTGACTTCATTGTCGTCGAAAATTTCACCAAATTTATCACACTGTAAAACTGTAAAAGACCAGGCTAAACAACTGAGGCAGAACCCAGGCACACTTAATATTTCCACGTCATCACACACATAGCCGTTGTGTTGTTATTCCTGATAATTGATGTAACTTTATATAACTTTTATGATCATCTGTCCCTTGCTGAAGAATCATCAGTAGCACCATAAACTCGACCTGATCACAGACAATTTATGCAAACTTTTATGAGTCTATTTCACGGATGACCAAACAGCACCAATTTACCCAACATCAGTGAAACCATCCCACAAAGAAAACATTCACTCCACCCTGGTAATTCCACAATTTTAAACCAGATGGCAGTCCGCTCGGAACTGATTCGATCACAGACTCTCATGATGGACAAGGATTACGTGGGCTGATTTACCTGTCTTAAGCAGAGCAGCTTATTTGTACTTAATTACCAACCTGATTAATCATATCAGCCGCATGAGATATTTGCATTTCACACCAGTCTGGAGACTTGAGTGGTCTAATTGAATGTCGACCTCCGATTATTGGCAATCTTGAGAGGGAGGTGTAACTGATCAAGCTGTTCCTACACTCCCTGCCCAGATGTGTCCCCACCTTTCCCATTGTTATGTTGCCCACCGAGACTTGTTGTTCCTCAAACCTTCATCCATCTAGTCCAGGGCAGACTTTGGCCAGGAATAATTTGCTGCACATCTTGAATTAATCCAAATGGATCTGTCAAATGTGCGACTGGCTTGGTCATTCATTCCCATCATTGGTCAGTGAACTATTTTGAGATAATTTTTAATTAACACTGATCCATTTGTTTGTTTCACAAGCAAATGTGCGGATGATACTGTAGTAACCAATGTGAGTACCAAGATTTTGAACTGTTAGGTACACAGTGGCAAGCTGGCTCCATCTACATTCAACCGGTCTATTCAGTTGTAACTACCCGTCTTGGGCAGTCATCTGCCAGTCTTGAAGCAGACACATCGGTGGGGTTGATCTCGATATTGGTCCTAAAAATTTTTGGTTTCCATCTCTTCCCATAACTCTTCCCAAATTCTCTCCTAAAATCCATCTCAAATCCCTCCACCACACTCACTGTTACGTACCAATAAAAACAAGACCTGCAGACGAACTTCCAAATGGTGGCACTTTCTAAATCTGTCATGATCAAGCTCATTTCCCGCCTGAAGAAAGGTAGCAGAGATTGAGAAAAAACAAACTCAAGTATGTCTATTTACAGGCAACATTTGGTTGGCGCCGCTGACTCACGGGGATGTGAGGGGCATTACTCTAAAACTGTTTCCACACCTGACGCGACATGTCTGCCAGTGGGAAGATGAAGAAGTTCGGAGGCTGAATGAAATGTGTTCATGCACCCAGTTGCCCCTCTCTCACAGACTCCTCTGTGTCTTCCTCCCTCCCTTGCTCTCTCCCTATCTCTCCGTCATTCCCTCATCACGCCCTCCATCCCTTCCCTTCTTATATCTCCATCCCTATCTCTCCATCCCTCTCTCCCTCCATCTCACACCATCCGACCTTCTCCATCCCTCTTATTCTCTCTCTCTCCCTGCCTTCTTCCCTCCCTCCCTCCATCTATCACTCACTCCCTCCATCCTTCTCTCTCTCCCTCCTTACCATTAACCCCCTCCTCTTCCTCCCTCTTTCATCCCAGTTGGTTGACTTTCCCAACCTTTCAATTACGAATCAAACTCAGCCCACAGCAGCTTCCTTTAACACGACATGAAATAAAACCAGCAATGTGGAAACAAAGTCAAATTAGCCTGCTTGTCACACAAACAATGCTGACATGGACAACATCTGTTCTATACAAGGTGCAACTTATTCCATGTTTGATCCAACTTAATGGGGTTACCAGGTTGCCGCGTTTGTCAACTATTGATTATGACATGATAATGACACAGAACTAGTCCAGTGGTTCAAATTAGCCACAAACTGGACCAGGTTGTAATCTAATAACAAGAAACCCCACGTCCCGTGTTCATTGATGACCACGTTGCTATGGTAACGACATTAACGACAACTGAAAATATGCTCGTGCACCTGTCAGTTTGGTTTTTCATTAACAGAAGCTAATTGGCCGTTTAAATGAACCTTTCAAGTAACTCTACCATGACTAATGTTATACCATGACAACATTATACAGAGTAATGTGGTTATTTAAAAATTAATCTTTAAAGTGCATCTTAGAATAAAGTATCAATACATTGCTTTAGGAAAATTTATATACAGAGAATCACACTTTCTCCCAAAATGTATTTTCAGTGTCACCCAGAAACATGTCATTATTGCCAGTGGTTGTTTTTGGTGATTTCACAGTGGATAGGGTAAAGTGGGGAAACACAGGCAGTTGGTATGAAAGAGATCATAAACAAAAAATTGCAATAAACTGTTAAAACATTGGGTAATAGGGATTTGCTAGGGGTAAGCAGACCAAAACTGGTGGGTAATGTAGAAAAGTTAGATGGTACTTGGAGATACCTTAACTGAACATTTTGATAATATAAATTATGGTGACATGTAACAAAAGCTAAGGGTAATTCGGAAACATATTTTCTCCATCATCATTTCTTAAGTGAAACCATGTCTAGGTTAATGAGAAATAATAAAACTAAACCCTTTTCCAGACAGCTGTCATTTGTCACTCAGATAAAGAACTGGCCCCTACAACAGGACGCATTATGACACATCAGTCTTCGCGTCTATGGGGTAGGTTTTACAAGTAGCGGAATCCGTCGGCGGATGTGAGTCCACCGGTAACAAGACTCGGCTCACCCTGTGGAGAAATCTGGCACTGCTCAAAGCGAGCGAAATGTTTCCTTTCCCCCGTATTACATGTACGTCCATGCTCGAGAAATCTAGTAAAAACTACCACATTTACGTCTCCGTATTTAAACCAGTCAGCGTCTTTGTGGATAACACAACACGACTGGCGGCTGGATTTAGCCGGCAGTCACTTAATCTTGGTCAGCGACTCTGACAGGTAACACAGAACATCAATTACATATTCTTGGAGCTTAGCAAAACCTTGGCCACCTGTCATCAGGAAATCCAGGTATTTATGTTAACGCTCGGAACTCAATTCTTGAATCAGCTAAGCAGGACTAGAGAGGTGTATTGAATACGTATATGCTAATATTTTATTCTTTCTCAATGTAGATGTATTGCAATTAAAAAATATTCGCTTGTAGTTTGTTTATTATTACAAGAAGCTCCTCCAAAATGCCAAGTTGTTTGCTTGTCTCGTTTTTATAATAGTTCTACAAAATACTGAACCTGCCTAATAGAAATACCCTCTATTATATGCTTATGTATCTGTGCAGACACGCAATTCAGTTTTGATAAAACCATGAAACAAACAAAAAAATTATTATCTACTGAAACTTGTACAAAATGGCAAAACTTTCTGCAGTCTTACACACAAGTCACTCAAGTTAATGCTTAAATAAATAATTTTCAATAATTCAAAAAAAAACATTCATTCCAATTTCTGCTTTAACAAAACTATCATGTTTTTTTTACAAACGACTGTGCATGTTATATAAAGTACTTACACCTAATGACTCCACATATCTGAGTGACAACGAACCCAATTGCTGACAGGCTAAATCAATTGATGATGGATCCTTAAAGGTCATTTGGTATCTGTACCGATTAACACCAATGGATAATGGTATATTGATTTGATATTACAAGAACACATTTGTATGTAATTATGATAACATATAAACCTGTTTTCTATAAGTATCAACCATGTCAGTGGAAATGTCAGTTGAGTTTGTTTTCTCATGTCCTGTCTAATTGAGCATTCGTAACACGAACAGACCTTAGTACCTACAGCCAATGAGATTATAATCAATATAATGTGGTTTGTTGTACACCTGTACCTGTTACCTGAGCACATACTATAAATATTTCATGTGTGGCACAAACAATAATTACTCTTTCGGCCATTTTTACCAGTCATTCAGAAGATTGCCTATAGATATGCACTTCTAATTACAACCACTGAACCGTGACGAACTTATGCATATCAACATGAATGCCATACAAACTAGAGTGTAAGAGTACGGTATAACGTTTTGTGGTGAAGTGACATTAAGTGGCCAGACTAGAATATAGGGCCTCAGAGCTCTCCACCCTGTGAACTCTATTTACTCAGTTATCATGGGTTACGTAAGTTTTTAAGTAAAGTATATTAATATCTGTTTGGAATATTCAACCTGGGAGAGTCAAAAAGGATAGCAGCCACTACTATGTTTGTCCTTTAATTGTGTGTATGTCTATAAGTTTGTGAGTGACCTTGTACACCACACTGCCTGCATGCCCGCCCGCCCGCCCGCCCCCGCCCACCCACCCGACTGACTGACTGACTGACTGACTGACAGTGCCTGCCTGCCTGCCTGCCTGCCTGCCTGCCTGCCTGCCTGCCTGCCTGCCTGCCTGCCTGCCTGCCTGCCTGCCTGCCTGCCTGCCTGCCTGCCTGCCTGCCTGCCTGCCTGCCTGCCTGCCTGCCTGCATCAGTGTGTGAGTGAGTGACCGATTGACTGGGTGACTGACTGAGTGAGTGACTGACTGAGTGACTGACTGAATGACTGAGAGTGAGTGACTGAGAGTGACTGACAGACAGTGACTAACTGACTGATCAATTGACTGACTGACTGACTGACTGACTGACTGATTGACTGACTGACTGACTGACTGACTGACTGACAGGCCAACTTTAATAAGCACAACATATTCCTACAACACCTACTGACAGAATGCAAGTAACAATTAGTTTCCCTTATTAGCTAACGATGTCCCTGACATGACATCACTCCTGAAGAAGCACTCCAGACTGTGTCAGAAGGTCAACCAGGGCCAGTCAGACCTACAGACTGGACACACCACACTGATGAGAGAGCGGTCAGTTGAACTACCCGGTAGTGTAGATTGAGTTAGTTGGCCTGACCAGCATGTATGTGGCTGTGAACCTATCTGATTACCTGGCTGAAGTACACTCACCAGCCCCAACAGTGGCTCAATAATGCCAATATGGCTTAATGGCCCCAAAACAGATTACTGCGCATGGACGCCACATTATGGGGGGGCTTATTTTGCTCTGATATGATGGGCCCATAACCAGGCTTCTTCAGTAATTTGACCGATAAATTTCTCGATAAATGATTTTTATCTCATTTTCATTGATTTATTTCTGACAAAAACATTTCACTGTGATAATATGATAAACATGCAAAATTATCTATCAATGTCAGTGGTACATTTAATATGACTTTATACACTCAAAAACAGTCTTGAGAGATCAAAAGTATGTTTTTATACGGTCCCTAGAAGCAGTGTTTATAAACAGAGCAAGGCATCTCAGGCCAGACATATTGACCAGTAGCACTGTGGACGCTTAATAAGATTGCAGCGTCACATGACCAGACATATACTAGATGAACCGACATCGGATGGTTTGATGGCGCCATATCGGAGGCAGAAACAAATTAGTAATTCATACATTCTGGGCCCATCACCTGGGGTCATCTAGCATTAACAACGGGACAGTTTTGTCATGCAACGGGCCGGGGTTGAAAGCGGTCAGTTATTGTTCCGCTCCACCGAACGCGATCATGGTACGCATACATTATTCAGTGAGAGGTGGTATTTTTTGCCTTTTCTTGCACTGTTAGCGCGGTACCGCCCACGTTCACTCATGCATGTCGACAAAATTCTAGGCCACCCATGTTGTTGATTTGCTAGTTTTTGTACGACTTGTCTGAACAGACATCAACATGCTAATGTTGTGATCAGTGAAATGCTTAATTAAACAAATAAACTTCACAAATATTCCTGTTATATATATATATTACTACTTTATATATATATATATATATATATATATATATATATATATATATATATATATAAATTAGTATTTTACTCCTGTTTATTTTGATAAATTCATATAGGCATACTTATTACAACACCCAAATCCTGTAATAGTAAACAAATGTTATTATGATAAACATATTTAACCGATCTCCAATCCACTCACCTGCCAACTGAATAAATCCACAAATAGTGATAAATCCAATAATCGTATTAATCCGACTGCGACATAAGCCGCACGTGCGCCGATTCTCGCACATTGCAACAGAAGAATATTCCTAGATACACCGCATTCCGAAACCATAAGGCTAGCCAGTAGTTTGGTCACATGACATGTAGGTCTAGATCCCTATAAGACATGAATGAATACCACTAGCACTGTGTCTGTCCGGCAGCTCCTGCTGACTGAATGCTCCACTGCCTACCACTACCTAGCTGCTGTCACATGGCCCACTGAGCATGCTCAGTAGGTCGCCACGGCAGCCACCGTCACTAGTGGGCTGGCTCAACAGAAGGTGTCTGCTTTTATCTCGATTTTAACATCCCACGGACTTCGCAGGGGAAAGTTTTTCAAGAGAGGTTGTTCCATGGGTAGCCATAGACAGATGTCAGTCAAATGTTTAATTGAACAAAGCCGTGGTGATGAACAGAAGGGCGAGTTTGTTAAGGGACAGTAAGTGTTGGTAGAAGGGGCAGCCATTGAGGTATCCCTGTCAGTTTGATGCCACTCACAGTTGTCTTGTATGTCGCTTATCAATGTCTACCCATGCAAGCGGAATAAATATAACCTACATAGTTACTCAGGTAGCATAATCAGGGTAATTACATAGCTTGCGTGTCAGCACTGTCATGAATTCCGCCATAAATCTCTGACGGGAACAGCTGTTTACTTTGCTGACTGTATTAAGGTATCAATATTCACCTCATTAAAGAGACTTAAGGCTGGCGAAGTGTGAACAGGTGAACAAGTGAAATTAAAAGTTCATACACGAGGATCTCAGTGACAGTTCTGTTTGGATAAGTATTACTGTAAACCAGTAGGAATCAGACATAAACATTGTAACATATACGGTAGACATATTGGTCATCTATCAATGCAACACAAATGGGTCACCATAGAAATCTACCCATGTAATATTGTACAAATGAATCAAGCAGTTATCCTGTTGCATCTGATAAATGTCAAGAATAGTGCTATAAATTGATAACAAAGGTGTCAAAAAGGGAGTTCGTTTCTTTAAATTCACAGAATTTATGTGATATACTATGGTTTACCACCAAAAGTAACTTTCTTGTGGCCGATGTCCTGGAATTTTGGCAAGGTCAGCAATGTTACAGTCTAGAATAATATTAACTATGGATTCCAGTAAAATAAAACATGACATCCACAAACAAAATGGTGTGGGGTGGCCAAGATATAATGTTAACACTATTTCAACCGAGGGAAATAATAATAGGAACACATGTACAAATTGCTGCCAGTTCACACTGAGACACTGACAGGGTGAAAAGAAGGCTGAAACCAACAACCCCATGGGGTGATTTAGACAGAAAGAGCATGGTGGCAGGCAAGACACAGTGGGGTACAATAAAATAACACCTCCAAACCCCAGGGGGTTAGTTAAGCACAGTAATTTTCCCTAGGGGGTGGTGTGCATTAGGTGGTACCTCAAATTGTGTAGTTTGTGTTTAATAAAAGACAACATGAGGAGATGCTCAGTGCCATACCATACACCAATGCCACTGAATCAGCGAGTTTGAGAGGTGACAGATCTATCGTCTGCGTTGTCATCATATAACTATTGTAACTGTCAAACTTCATGTACTTTAACTAACTGGTTGGCACTCACAGATAATTAACGATGCAGACATATCTACAAACTGGCATGAGTTGCTGTGAAGATATTTGCTTGTTTTGGTTTTCAGGGAAGGTTAATGGAAAACATAATATAGTGACTATGACTATAGTAAAATAACAAACCAATTTCTTTAATAGTTGCTATGTCATTCATCATCATTAACAGATTTCTGGTTGTAGTCATGAAAGGGGAGATATGTATGAACACTTAATCGGGAGAAATACTGCAAAAGATGAAGACAGGTGAATAAATAAATGACAAAAGATTGAGATAGATGAAAATTGTAATATAGCAGAATGAACCGAGTTGTGTGTGCCCCACCCCACATGGCTCAAAGGGGGAGGGGGGTATTATAAATTTATATATCATGTTGCAAAGAAGGCAAGACTGTTCAGCCGAACACACAAGTTACACCCGTGAAGAATTCACACCTTGGAATCCCTGAGAACTGAATCTGAGCAGGCAGGAAGAGGGTCACCTCAGGACCTGACAGCTGGGAGCAGTTGGGGATGTTTTGAGAGTGTTGAAAGAGGTGCTTCTAGACGGAAGGTGATCTGTGGGACATCCACATTGATGTTGTTGGCGACGACTGACAACTGCAGTAGAGGAGCTCAGGTTACAGTTGAAGTTGACCACTCATTGACCACTCATTGACCACTCGCTTCAGTAGCATAGGTGGACATAACATATTTACACCAGTATTATAATTATATTCCTCCTTTATATGGGCTATATGGGCTATAGCTTGCACATGTTAGTCATTGTTGTGCTGTAGGAGAGACCACGACAGGTAACTCATACGTAGGACATTCTACACGGTGCAGAATATTTGACTTCTTCATGCATGGATATTTCACAGGCTGAATTCTAAAAACATAACTACCACAAAGAAAACACTTTGAGCTTCTTTACATTGTGTTGTGTGATAAACTGTCTACCTTTCACTGAGTCTGTCCCTACACTGAGTGTTAACACTTTCTAAATCTAAGGCTACAAAGCATGTTTCTACACTTCCTCTCACTAATTGTTAATAGACATATTTGTAAATTATATGATCTAATTATCAACATAGATTGTTTTGATGATTATAAAAAACTGCACATACTTTTATAATGAAATTGACATGTTATTTACAATTTAAATGATGCCCTAAGTATATTATGTTTCTACATACATACTTACATACGTACGTAATGTGAGCATCAACACACTTAATAAGCTACAATACAGTAGGTAGCTATAATAGGTGAAACTGAATCCCATGAACACGCCAATGATGCAGCCATTCCAGCCTACGTACTGTGTAAATACACAGAACCAAGCACATGTACACGGAGGTATCTATTTGGTGTAACTTTACAGACATTTGACCAGTCTTGAAACCGATAGTCTCTCGTCATTTTGGTGGTCAACACGAGAAGTAATTAAAATGTGACCTTCCATGACCTCTGCAGTTCAATGCAGGTCAACGATGGACAAGTAAGCAGGTATCATCTTCTTGTTTCCTTGATCCCTTGCTGGAGAGAACAGATACTCTATTTACACACTCTCCACGAGCACCTACTGCAATCACCTTTATTCTCCCTTGCCCTGTGCTACTGTTTCCTCTCTTTGTAGTATGTTACCACTCTCTCCAATCCATCTTAATGTCTTCCTGCTCGTTTCCATTTGCCATCCTCTTTTCTTTTCTATGCTACCCTAGCCAATCTCCCCTCAGTCTTTCTTTGCATGGGTCTAGTTCTGTCTAGCAGCAAGAATGCAATGTGACCAAGGTTTTTATTTACTATTACACTGCATACATCATTTTCTACAACTATTTTAGTTTGGATTAAATACTTGTTAATTTCACTCAGACGTAAATTAATTGTATTAATTTCTGGGTGCATGGAGACTATACCATGGTAGCAGTCTGCACCCTGGATCTTCAACCAAGGATTGCATAATGAATACATTTTTGTCATTTATGGCTACTGTGAATTATTTTAGGTGTCCTGACACATTTATAGGGACAGACAAGACAGATGGCTGAATTTCTTCTGGGGAAATCACTGCCCAAAATGTGACAGCCAACAGCCCACTTGGGGACAACACTGCCATTTACATAAGCCACAATAGAGCCAGGCTTTCTGCAACAGCTGCCCCTGCTCTTCCAATGCTTTTAGCAGCTTCCTCCTGATTCAAGATCAACTAAGAGTGCAGAATAGAACTACTCAGTGGAGGGGCACAGTGGTGAAACAGAGGGGAGAGGGTTAACGTGGGAATGCTTAACTTAGATGCTGTCGTCGTAATTGTAAAGTATCGACATTCTGATATTTCTAGACAGATGGAACTTACTATGATCCGACATCGCAGGAAGGTAGGGCAACTTTAAACAGATTCTAGGGTGTGTTGAGTAAGAAAAATGATATGAAACAGTTGCGGGGCATATTACAGCCAACAGTCACTCTCTTATGTAGGATTTAAGTAAGATAGATTTCACGTAGAGGAATAAAAAATTGTGTGTGTGTGTGTGGTGTGTGTGTGTGTGTGTGTGTGTGTGTGTGTGTGGTGTGTGTGTGTGTGTGTGTGTGTGTGTGTGTGTGTGTGTTGTGTGTGTGTGTGTGTGTGTGTGTGTGTGTGTGTGTGTGTGTGTGTGTGTGGGTGTGTGCATGTGCGTGTGCATGTGTGAGTATATTATTGGGTGTATGTATGTATTTGTGTGAGAATCACAGAGTTAGATCATTAATCTTTCCCCTATAGTTCTACTGGTGTGTTCTATTTATATCTGTGGATACGTCTGTATGTGTGCATGTGAGAGTGTGCATGTCCATATTCGCATGTAATGTGTGCATGCGCATGCGCATGCATACATTCATGTGTAACTGTGCGTACATTTCATAATGTTCCCATAATTGTTAATTAGTGTCAGTCATGGACCTTCTATTCACAACTGAAGCATCACCAACACAATGAGCCTGTATGTGTGTTTATGTATTTATGTGTGTTTATGTATTTATGTGTGTGTGTGTGTGTGTGTGTGTGTGTGTGTGTGTGTGTGTGTGTGTGTGTGTGTGTGTGTGTGTGTGTGTGTGTGTGTGTGTGTGTGTGTGTGTGTGTGTGTGTGTGTGTGTGTGTGTGTGTGTGTGTGTGTGTGTGTGTGTGTTCACCGGTGTGAAGAATGATGACCAGACTCAAGTTCGTTCTACCAACTCAAGTACAACTCAAGTACTTGACCAGACAGATAAAACTGAAGCTACACCTGTCATCTTCAAATGTTGACAACGGACACAGGGTGACATGGAACAGCAAACTTGTCACACTTCAATGAAAATGCCTTAAGAACTGACAGTTGGAGAATTTGTATTAAATGGGTATCTTAACTCGCCACTGCAGTGGTCTCCAGTTCACACAACAATCCCCACTAATGACAGCAGGATCAAAGAGAGTACAGGAGAGTAAACAGATGTGAGGACTGGCATATGCTGCCACCTAGTGGACTCTGCTGAACCTATAGATACACCATACTGTTTGGTTTTGAGTTTCGGGTCTCAGGTGGTTTCCCCCAAACAGCTCAAACTAGGGAAAATGCAGGAGTTTGTGGTGCTTCTTGTGTGCATGCATTGGGTCGGGTGTTTGTTTGTTGTTTGTTGTTTGTTTTAAAAGCAATTTAGGTGATTGGGTGTCATGAAAGCGAGGTTCATGATTGCTGTTTGAAAAGCTATGGGTTTTCTATTTCAATAATATGTGGTGGGATCTTATTCCTAATGCGGATTGCTCGGGGGTAGAAAGAGAACACTGCAATGTTGTCTTTCTACCCCCAAGAAAATAAAAGTAAAGGCCAGCTCTCATTAAAAATCCAGAGCAATGCCAATCACTGTTGCAAAGACTCAAACCCATTACTGTTACCTGCAACAAATTACTGAAAACCACTGTTTTTAATGCATTGGAGTCGAGAGTAAAATTACACTATGTTCAACATTACTTGAAACTACCATTTTATATTTTATGTTAATCATACATTTAATCATGAGTGCAATGCTTCAGTCATGACATTTCAGAAAGAAGATTTTGCTGGTTGAACTGTAGGTGGTTGTGTCAAAAATATTAATTATTGGAGGATGCCGACATGCTTAATCAGCACAGTCCATAAAGGTGGATTTGCTGCATGTATAAAGATCTATATGCTTGGACGGACTGGGAAATGAGTGAAGATGAGACAAAAACTGAGAAAACAGATACTAAGAGGCAGGAATGCAAGAGCAGTGAGAGTAAAAGAAAAGAAAATAGATATAAAGGCCGCCTTGACTCTCAGAGAAACAAACATTCCCTGAGCTAATATGAGAAATTATACTGTAATGAAAAGTTCTCTGGTGAGATTATTTCCCATTTTGCTTGGTGAAAGCCTAAATGCTTACAACAGTATATCATTTAGTTTGGTCACCATGTGGCAGCACTGAACTACGATAATGCCAACCAGTGGTTCGATGACATTCGCCAGGTGGCAGCACTCACATCTTCACGCACAACTCGGGAATGGTCTCCGCGTTACAAACGTCATGCAGTGAATGTATGATTGCACTTAACCACAGACTGCAATCACCATCAAATAAAGCAGATTTCCTGTGTTTGGGGCCTGGTTTTGTCTGAAGCACTTTAGCCAGCCTGGCAGGCTGCTCATCAACGTGATTATTAGAGAGTGCAATCACAGCAGAGTGTGACATGATTGGCATAATCACTGTTCCGCAATCAAGCTTCAAATTCTGCAAATCTGGCCAAATCGGTCCCATTCAATCAACCACACGAACCCTGGATAATCTATTCTGACAACAATCAATGAACTTTGACAAAATCATACACAAAAACAGCATGGTTTTGGTTATTGGTGACAATTTTCTATTAGTAATTAACTAATTTTCGAACAGGAAATGAGGTATGCAGTCTGACAAATGCCATGCGTTCCTTTTGTACATAATTTGAAATCATGCATACATAATGCAGATCCTTGTAACTTGCAATTACAATTAATGGTAATGTAAAAAACCCGAACATTTACCTGTTGTTTGGAGGCATTGTAGCATACTGTTGCTGCTTTGCTTACTTGCCTGCTCTAGGTTTGTGATGAGATCCAGACCAGGCACGGAAAAATTACTGTAAAATGGTACTATAAAAACCTGGCTCTACACACTGGGGACTGTGCATTCCTCTTGTGTGGCTAGGTTAATGTCAGTTCCATCTCGTTAATTGGAGAAGTAAAATAACCACTTTCAGTGCAGAAAGGTCAACCAGGGGGCCGTGTCATATGAAAGATCTAGTTGAATGAGGCATCATATTCCACTAACCACAATGTATACAAGATAGTCATTTACCAGTAACAATTGAATGCCAGAAACAAAATAGGAGACCCACTACTATTTGCAGTAAAAAATAACCGAGATGGGGCCCAAAATCTTGGCCACATCTGCCCCTATACATCTACTTGAAGCAACGGATCGGATGTCAGGGGGTGTGAGAAAATACCCCTCCACTCGTATATTACTACATCACTGAGTGGGAACAAGATTTAGGCGTATCCAACACCCATTCACTGGTCCCATGGGGAGAGACGGGAGCTGCCTTTCACCACAACATTTACAGATTACTCCCAGATGTTCCTGTATGTTTGGCACCACATGACAAAACTGTGAAATAAACTCACGTCTTTTTGTCATTCCATAAAGTGACGCCCACAAAATTAATCATAAACCTGCAGGATTGTTGGCTTAATGAATAGGCCCTGCTGGGACAGCTGTCCATGTGCTACCAAAATAAATCATTAGGCCACATATTTTGTTGTATGGTATTTCAAGTATGAAATACCACAGTTATTTAAATTACATACAGTGTGTGATGTAATAACAAGTACCCTTCTGACATAACCCCCTAATGATTCAAGGGGTTTACACTACATGGGTATGTCAGTCCATGACAGAGACTAACACTTGCAAAAATACCTCTCCATTCAAAGATAATGGCTAAATCAGTCTAGTTTGTAAACCAACAATGTTCTCAAACATTATTTCCAGGGTCTGAGGGTCAGTTCAAAAATTGACTTCAATTCCAACTGAAGACAATGGAATAGTTTGCAGATTACTTAATAGTGTGTTGTTTGTCAATAATATATTTTTAATGCCACATATAATATTGCAATAGTAACATTATTAGATATATTTGTTTGATAATATCTTACTAGAGATAATGTTCAATATAATGCTGGAATTGGTGTCAATTTCAATCTGAAATTGAGGAATTTATCTGACCTCACCCAGAGACATGGCACACAAATGATTTCTTTCGCTTCATGCAGTTGTCTACATATACAAGCAAAATACAACAACAGATGAACCTGATTGTTGAAAGAACAAATACCAGCAATAAATCAAATGTTCGCCTAAAATTGACAACAATTGTATATAATAATAGCTATGGCAGAAAAAGCAGACTCTGTAATCACTTGAAATGCATTCAGGGTGAAGCGGGAGACACCGATGCAATGTAGCAAACTAGACAACACCACTGGTTGGAACTGAGAAAGATACCCCTATGGTACATATACTATGGCCTTTATACAGCAACGAAGCACCAAAGCATGTATTAAGATTTAATGGAAAATGTGTGTATGTTACTGGTCGAAACAGATTGTCTTACCGGCTGTTTAACTTCTCCTGTCAGTCGGGTAAAACTTATGGCAAGATCATTAAAAATGACAGGTTAATCTACGGGTCAGACGAGGTCACACCTGTCAATCGTGGCCCTGTCGTTCAATCACGGCTGAGGAGGGCGGACAGATAACATGTGTTCACACACCTTCATTTTTGCAAATTTGTGGTTTATGCAATTACAACTGATTAAGAATTTGTGAATATTTGTGATAAACGTAACCAAACCAAACGTAACGTGGGGTAAATAGTTACATCGTTCTAATGGATTTGTGAAACAGACATAAAATACAAGGTGAAATTATACACCAAAAAGTGACTGCGTGGCATCTGATTAAAATAAAAGCATCACAGATGACAGTTGTAGGCAAATGTTTTAGCTGCAAGATATGTAATCATGACAGCTCATGGTGGACATAATCAATTCAGCCTACCATCAGCCATGCTCAAACAAGAAGGATGCAGATAGACGACGAGTTATAGCTGTTCAAAATGATATGTACCCAGCGTCCCCGGCACCAACTCAAGTACACCGGCTGATTGCTAGACAAAGTCTGCATGCTTAGACAAAACTACATTGAGAAAATTTGCCGTCATGGTCGATACCTACCATCAAACTGTGATATGTCCACAACATCTCGAGTAACTAGTAAAATAAATTAACAAACATGTCAGACTGCTGAATATAGGCACACTGACGAAACAATTACTTACGTCGTTAGAGAAATCCCACAGAATTTATACTTCAAAGAGACGCTCTGTAGGTTTACCTGATTGTATCTACATGAACATAATATTGGCTAATAAAACTTACTTTTATTTACATGTTATTCACAAAAATGTGGTGAAATTTCAATAAAAAAAACAGTCATTTGTGCATAAAAACAGATTAATATAACTGATATTATACATTAATAGGAAATGTGCTAAGACTATTGTCTTATAGCTGTTCGCTTATATGCATGCGGACTAGCATGCATGCATGTCTAAGTACCGTGTGAGTGTGCACAATCCCAAGAGTGTGCACAGTGGCACTTTAGCATAAAATTATAACTCAAACGAGTCCAGTGAAACTATTTCTGAGATTTGCTGGCAGACCATAAAACGCAAAGCCTGTAATCCACCCCCACGATATGGGGATTTAACCTTTCCAGGATCAATGGAACTCAGCTGTGTTTTTTTCGTGTTCACATTTTAATGCTTCCGAGGGTTCTGGGAATATGGTACTCATTTGATGCATGTTCACATAAAATATTACAGCTTGCCAACGCCGTGTTTTTCATCCATAATATTTATGTGTTTTCCGATCTTCCCCATGAATGCGTCTGAAATGCATTAGTGACTCCACACGTAATTATTTTGCTCTGCCGTCCATTGCCCAGTTGACAAGCGATAGTTCTTTCCGTGCGTACATAATGGCGCTCATGACCAAAACATCTGGACAAATGCCAGATTTATTCAGTAATATTTTTGTTGAAAAACGTTTTATATAATGGTGGCATTATGATAGTTATCTTCATAAATCAGCGGCTAGCAAATCAGTTTTTATCATAAATGTTAAACTGACTATCATGATAGAATTGGAATATACTTCGCTAAAGATAGATTTCTTTTTAATAAGCTTCCATATTTTGCATGAACTCTGAGACAGAATTATGAATGTTACATGAATTTGAAATGTCAATGAGATTTTTAATAACATTTTGGTGCTTACTTCAAGACCTAATTGAGTAAATAATGTGATAACTTATTCCTATCAAAACATTATTGTACATTTAATGTTGATTGTACTTCATCATCAAACATAAGTAGAATATCATCCAAAAATGTTCTACATGGAGCTGTTTTTTTGCTAACATTTATGATTTATATCCAACATACTATGCTGTGGTTAATTGAGATATTTTCACTTATCACTTCAAATAATTCATAGGAAATGTGTGACCACTAAAAATAAAAGATGAACATAAATTCATCAACTATGTTATTAAAGAATGAATCCTACTGAGTAAATACTGAGAACATTTTTACGTTGAGTTATAAGATATATTAAATATGTCTTACCTGTTTTAGCTGGTATACGCAGAACCACGCAGCAGCATAGAATCAATATCGACAAAAACGTGGAGGAAATCATTGTGGGTGACACTGCAGCAGCAGTGCTGCTACCTGGTGTCTATTCCTCAGCTACAACGATCTCCCTCGTGTGGACGTCAGTTCTACAATAAAGAATGCCAGCAATGTAGACAGAATAACAGGTTAGATTCGATGAAATTATGTGGAGGATAGACATTAGGATGCATTTCTTTAAAATATCATTTGATCTTGGTGCACAAAGACCTATATATATATATATATATATATATATATATATATATATATATATATATATATATATATATATATATATAAATATATATATATATATATATATATATATAAGTTATTATGTACATGAATCATACATACTGTATAAACAATCATTCATAAATAAAATTCTGATCCATAAATATTTGCAGACAGAAATAATTCTCAGCTACTTATTATTGTATTTGATCATATTAACACCATGATCAGTTGAGATATTCTCAAATGTTGGTGTGGTACTCGAATGGGCGGTAGCGGCTATTTGCCTCCTGTAGAATCTACAGCTGAATGATCACTACCGGTAAATGGGATTTTTTTTTTACAAATTAAGGGGTGAGTGATAATGCAGGATGCATGATCAAATACACAATGAGAAACAATTTCTAATCAATTATTATTATAACTATCAAATTATTGTAAGTGGAACAACAGTCCTGGCCAAATGAGATAAATAAAATATTCATCAGGAATCCAGGACACAATGAACCACATGACTATTAACCACACGACCACGACCACATGACCACGAACCACAGTTGTAGACCACAACATGTGTGACGAATGCAAAGTCACATGTAGCGTTGACAATTCGCAATGCGAAGGAGTCATCACTTCATGATGTATAAGTGGCACCAGTGCCAAAATGGGCAATATCGAAGGAGTAAATGAACCCTAGGCCGGTAATCCCCTCTGCATAACGTAGAAAGCATGACTAGATAAAAACACGCCAGCTGTCATGGATTTACACAGATTGGTTGCAGAAGACTGGGAGTCTGGAAAAGAAATTGTGGCCTGAACCCAGATGGTGTTCCTGTATGTGTCTGTCTGCATTATCCAAGACAGGTCTGACAGAGCCTGCCACACACCTCGTCTTTGTGTGTCAAATATCACAACTGTTCACACAGCAGGTGAAGTAACTGTTTGACAATTGTATTTTCACTCGGTGACATCATTTACATCAATCATACAATGTGTGATGATATATGTACAACGTAATAAACTATGACCTATCCATCCATGTCCATGATTTATTGTTTTCATCAAGAGATTAAAATAATAAATATGTTTAGGACAAATGTAAAATAATTTTATATCAATGACTTCTGTTTCTGTTATGCTGACTTTTAATATTTAATTGAAGAAACATGAAGAAATGATAAAATATCAATATTTTCAGGTATACATTATTGTCTTATTTATCACACTATATCAACTCTACTGACTGAATTGATAACAATGGGCAAATAATTTAACATAATTACTACAAATTCCAGCTTACTACGAAAATCACTTTCAGCCATTTGTGATAAGTATGTGCGGGAATGCAACACCTTGCCAACAGGAAATGTTTTTGTCCCGGAGTCCTTAAGGCATGTCCTGAATAAGTGGGTCGACTGTTCCCATTCTAGTCTCTCCCTTTCCCCCTCACAAGGCTTCCGTAAAATGACCAATTACGTAGTAAATTCCCCAGAAACCCATAAAATACATACTTAATACAAAGAAGTAGGCACTCTACAGCTTCATTTCGAAAGCAGAAAGGTTATCTGACAAATGAATAGCCATAACACACAAATCATCAGGCAACATGCAGCCATATTCGAATAACTGATCTGTGTAATGGAGCACGGGTAACTATCATTTTTGAAAGGATAAAGGTAAACAGGTCATGGGGTACGTCATTTTTGAAAGGATAAAAGTAAACAGGTTTTAATCAAGAAACAGGATAATGGTCAATTATGCACAGCAGTTCATTTGCCCAATGGTTCAACTTGTCCACTAGTACCCCCTCTCATTCAATGTTAATGACATAAGTTGGACCCCAAAGGCCCAAACTTGGGGGGTGTCACCACATAGTAGCTAACAAATTAATATAAGAAAACACCTTTAAACAGTGTCACTTTATGTGACAAATGAAGCGATCTTAAGTTAATTTATATCAAGCTAGATGAGCATTTTAATTCAATAATCTTTAACTTTAAGTTAATTCGAGAACATTTATTGACAGAAATAATCAGTAAAACAATTACCTCAGGGTAACCACACTGGGGTTAGAAGTAGAAGGTTTGAAAGGAATCAAAACAATTAGAAAATTGTGTTACTCCCTCACAAGACAAAGGAGCAGGAAGTAGGTTTTGGAGTAGGTGGTAGACCCAAAAACAGGTGGGAGGAAGGAAACCATAGGATTGGTGGGAAGTGAACTCTCGAAACAGGCAGATGACCCCAAAACAGGTGTGAGACCCCAACACGCACCCCTCATTAGTTCATACACCAAAGGTGTGCCCTCGTATGTCTACTGGACATGTTAGGAAGCAGGTCACAGAGATAGAGGCTGTGGAACTAAGGTGGCTAAAATAATTTCACAAAGGGAATTCTTCATGATTATAATTGCGGGCTGATCCCAGCGAGGCAGAGGCTTCTGTCCACGTAAACAGTTTATATCTGGAAGGTGTCTTTGTGAAATACTCAGGGGACACTGCTAATTCATTGTGTCACTTGAAGGTTGTTTGAAGCAGAAATTAAAGTAATTGCACCTCATCCTCGTGGGTACTGAAAACAGCTTTTGGCATAAATCAGACTCTGAATAACAGAGTGGATAAATATGTATTTCAAGAAATGAGTGCATGCACGTGTGAAGAAAAGCAAAATTACATTCTTAAATATAACATAATTATTACTTATGATTTATATGTTAATTCATTTCTCCTCTCCAAGTTGCCAGTGTAATATTCTATGGTGCTGGGATATATATGTATGATATTCAGGGGGCTAAGGGTCTTTAAAATCATGAATCATCAAGGTACCCAACAAAATCCACCTTCACACTCACTTAAAATCTCCAACTGCACTCAAAAATGTCCCTCTTGCCTAAATATTTGTGTTGTGGGCTAATTCTATCTCCTCCCCCTAAAATGTTGGGGTGACTCACCCCCAACCCCCCTTAGTTCTGATACTTATGCTACAGAGACACGTGTTTGATTATTAAGCAATCTTACAGCGTTTGACAAAAATAATATACAATCATGAATCCTGCTTACAATGCCATTGTTAATTCAATTATAAAGTACAGTTAGTATTTGACAAGGTACAACACCTTGAATGGGCACCAAATAACAGGGGACGACATCACCGCTGCCTTGGATACGACGTCACAGACAACCAGGTACAATGACACTACATGTAAGTGACATACACCCACTACGATACATCACAGACTAACGGCAAATAGTCTAACACAGACCGGAGCAGCGTAAGCGAAAGTGGAGCATTTTTTAACAAACACACCGCCTACACGTTCAGCTCTACCACCACCCACCCAAGCTTCTGTCCTCATTATTCCGAGCAGGCCTGATGATAAATGACTACGGCCATCTACATACTCATCAACGGGCCAGTCTCGGAGTCTCCCCAACCGGCTGCATTAGCCTGCTGCATTATTAATGTCAGTCCGACAGAAGCTGGAGTCACATGCTAGTCCGGCCATTTTCATATCTGCATTACATTAATAGTGCATCTCTCCAGGAGGGAATTCGGCTCTGATGGTGTGAGGAGCCACCTGAGAATACAATGTACAAGGTGGTATAATCACACACGCTTCTGCGATGTTATCCTTACACATATTCACCTGGCACACCAGAAGGATCAATGCACTTGCATTATTAATCCACATTGTAAAGGTTAATGAGTGTTTGTTCTGCTGTGTGAGAGAGGGATCGTGTACAAGAGAGGGATCTTGTACACGCACGGGTAAACAATTGATTAATTTTCAGGTGTCATCAACCCAGATAATTCAGTTATTTATGTTACCCTTGTGCAGTCAACCATGTCTGAAATGAACACATGTTGGTCACTCTCACACGATGATGACTTTGGTGTGTACAATTGGATGTTTAGTAAAAGTTCAGTTTTTTGTACGTGTACATTGTTCACATAACGCGTGCTCATACTGTCGGATGTCAATTTACACAAAGATTAATTTGATGACATAAACAATATGTCATAACAACTGTCATTCTGTCTCCATCTAGTAATATTAGTATTTTTAAGTGTATACCTATGGCGAATCCGCTGCACCTGACTTTATGTTTTCCATAATGATATTGTTCAGTAGACTGCAGACATTCACAGATGGCTTTTGGACACAAATTATTGAACGATGTCGATTTGAATGAGATAAATTTCAGTGGATTTGTAGATAGACTTCGATCATAATTAACTCCAGCTTAGAAAGGAAAACAGATGACATGACATTCTTGTGATGGTCAACTCTTTGAGTCTGTCCCCAGTGGCAATAGCAACTCACTCCTACTTACTATTAAGCAAATTGGCCACTGAGTGCATCCCTCATAAGTGATGCTCCACATACCAAATTAATTGAACTAGATCCAATATGCTGATAACATTATGCAGAACCCTCTGTTGTGACTGCACTTTCACCTCAAACCAGGTCAATGAGTACAGATCAGCATAACAGGTCAAAGACCTCTCAACAATGACCAGTGGTTATATCTGGACATTGATGAATGGTGGTCACTTGTGGCTGAGTATTGGTCAGGGACTGACCAGCACAATTAAACCAGCCTTGCCTAAGCTCTGTAGCAGGATGTAGACTCAAGTCATTTGGGGTATGTCTTTGATTACCACTTACCTGATTAGTGAAATACACTGAATCACACGCCCCAGAGGGGTGGCATTCTAGTTGCTTACTTCACTTCCCCAATAACCAACCCACCCTTGTTATCGGACATTGCAGATTATTTTAGTAAATTAACACTGACTTCCAATTAGCTAGAATCTCACAAGTTATAAAAGTATGATCACATTTAATGTCACGTCAAAGTATAAATGATATTTCTTTTAGATATAAGTGTGTATCCCCAAATGATATAATTATGTTTAAATGAATTACAATTTATAATATTATAATAATTCACTCTAGGTGCATTTGAGCTGATTTGACACAAACACAAATATCTGCTAAGATGTTTTTGACTGGTCAAAATCTGCACACAAGCCTGCTCAGAGTAATTTGCAGAAGAGGAAGAAGAAGATGATGATTGGGCTGGAATGACTGCGTGAAGAGGGAGAAACTGGGGAGGATAGGGAAGGAATGGGAGCACGATAGGGAAAAGGGAGACAGATGGTACAGACTACTGATTTTCTCAGAAAAGAGACGTGCAACAACATGTCATCAGATTGCCTATAAGCCAGAAATACTGCAAAACGCTGACAGTGACACTGTATACAACACTGTAGTGTTGCACTGGGTGTTGGTAACTGGGGTAAAAGGTTAGGGCGTTAGTGTAAAGTCCCGGGAGCCACCCCCACACCTGTTGAGGCACCTGTCGTGGGATCAGTGTTGCTCCTGAAACAGGCTGTAGTGCCACACTTACAGGAAACTGCCAGTTACTGAACACGAGGCAGTGATTGATGAGTTAATTCACAAGACTGGGGAGGGGGAAACGTGAGAAGTTTCCCCTTTCCATTCCCCTGCCTGCCTCTCCTTCCCATCAATGGCAATTCAACATCCTACACACCATTGGTGGAGCATCTGTCAGTATCTGTTCCATGCTCGCCTATTTTTATTGAGGTATTTTTTCACTTCAGATTGTCTTTCTCTAGATTATGTGAGTTCATGACAGGTAAAACACATTGGGTGTGACCTTTGACAGTCTGTCACATCACACCAGGTAAGAGACATATGACCTATCAAGTCACTTCTGAAAGACATACCCCGGGGTAGGCAGGACGGGTTGAATGAAAAGCAGTTGGATTCAAACCACAGCCTACTCAATTCATAGACACGTTCTCTATCCAATGTGCTAGTGACCTATCTGTTATTTACAAGTCAAATGTAGGTTATCACGTCATTTAAAAAATTTATATTGAACAATACACAATTTATATTGAACAATACACACACACGCATGCATGCACGCACGCACGCACGCACGCAGGCACGCACGCACGCACGCACGCACGCACACACGCACACACGCATGCCAGTTCTCTACCCCAATTTCTCTGCACAAGTGCCCTGACAATTTGATGTTCAGTTGAAGTCATTCCGTGATAAAGGTAAAAAAACATTGAATCAGTGAATTAACAAACCACACAGAATCAAATAAACACACAATCGATCATATGAAGCTACTTCATGTGAAATATATCACCACTTTTTATGCACTTTTTTCATTGTTTTGTTTCCTAACCAACGCCTAACGTAAACCAGATTTTTTCCGCCTGCTGATTGCATGCGCACATGCATCGATCAATGCAGCCGAACTTTATCAGTGTCACTGACAAATCAACAGGCTGCGTGATCACCTCCCCGACAGAGGCTGTCGCGTTTACTGCCAAGGGGAAATCTACAGCCAGAACCCCAGCAAGCCAGCAACAAGGAAATGAACAAGCCATCAATATTATCCCCACCATAAACATCTCGTGGCCTGAGAGGCTGAGATTTTTGTAGTTGTTTATAGGCAGCATCTGAAGGGTATCGGAGCCTTTATCGGAGCCTTTATCGGACTCAGTTGTGTGCCTGGGTAGAATCATGGCTTGTCAGAAGATGTTCTCAGTAGATATGACCTGTGTTAGGTGTCAAAGTTTTGAGTCATGTGGTGGGGGATTTGGGTAGGGTCTTAGGAAAAAAAGAACGGAATAAAAGTAAAAGGTATAAAGAAGATTGAAAATACCGTGATTATATTTGGTATGGTCTGATCAATGAAAAACATTAATTTTCTTAACTGTGCCAGGTGTCATGTTGGACAATTCAGTAAAGGTAAGTTCTTATATAACGCAGTATCCAGTCCTCAGTACCGCTCAAAGTGTTTTACACTTTACTTCCCTGACAGACCTGTTCAATCAAACACCATCTCAACTTCTCTGGGAAGCATCCAGCCATATGCTACAATTTATGCACGAAAACTGATTGTACACATATCCACCACTGTCTATAGCCAGGTATACAGCTCTGTGAACTGGAGCAATGTAGAGTGAAAAAACTTGCCCAATGTTTTATCACCGCAGCACAGGATTTGAACCTGAGTCCTCTTAGTCGAGAGTCTGAAAGTCTACCCCTGAGCCACTATGCTCTACAACTGTAGGTAACCTCCAGACACCATGTATTGTGTACTTTCTGGTGTTGACATACAGTGAAAAAATATACAATTACAGTGTGAAAAAAATTATCATTTCAAAGCCGTAACGTATAACCAATTTACAACATGTTCTTTATCTAAATATAACGTATAGAGTACAGAAGCTGTCATTTCAACTTGTCATTCAGTGACATCCTTCACCACACTGTCACATATTTTTTCAAACTACAAATGTATGACAAAGGGTGACAGTTAATATGGCACAACTGTGTCACCCAAAACTGTGCAAATAATCAGACATTCAGAGCAGCAGAATTATGTTGTTCAAAGCTATTAAACCACTGAATTGCCCCCATCCCCCACAAACAAATCCACAAGACACCGACAATTGCCATATACCCTAAGGGGTAACACAATCTACCCCTTCCATCCACTCAGTCAGTACCCTGTCAATGGTTCCCACAGTGGGTACGTGAGTCAGAATTTAACTAACTTTTGGTGTTATTTCCAGTGTGAAAAACCACACCGCTGCAGAAAGAAAGTGAGAAGATTAACCCTTTGCTTCCTGACTGGAGAAATAGAACCCCATCAGCTGTTCTTGTAGCCTGATTAACTGCAACTTTCATTAAGATCAACTTTGTTAAAGCCAGTTAATTAATCTCAACAATCAGGAAATCTTTTTATCTTTAAAATAACACATATTGATAATTGTATATCGAATACCGTACTTCTGGTTCTTCTGGAGAACATAAAATATTTCTGGATGCCACGTTTACAAAAGATGAAGATGTACACACAGAACATGAATGCAAAATAATTACTGGAAACGATAAATTCAATACTTCTAAGATGTAATAAAGAAACGGCATGTTATTGTTAAGGAAATGTTTTATGAACATAATGAATGACAACATGTCAGTTTTCTACAAGTGTATTAACACAACCCTTGAAAGTGAAGACAGCAACTATCTGCTCACAGTAATTAGTCGAGACTGACTTCAGGAGAGCAGAGAGGAAGACTCCAGTACACACTAATGACAAGCCAGATGAGTTCCTGTCTGTCCTGACATTTGTCTGTGCATCATAAATAGCCCTTCATCTGCCCACACGTTGTCAGTGACATGAGCTGTCTAGGGTTTATGACCCCTCCCATCCACACACACACACATAACCTATCCATCTATTCCAGTCCGGCTGTGCTCAATCTGTCTACACTCATCCATCTGTCTGTCTCTCCGTCTAGCTCTGAGTCCACGCTAACACTGCAGGGTTTGACAAAAATACCTATTTCCAGATCTACCTTATACTTAGGGAGCAGCAAACTGAGTTCATTGACTATGTGATTATTCACTAAATACTTTATATTAATAATTTCAGTGAAGAGTAGAAACACAAATTTAGAACAGCGTGCAAGTCTCCAAAAGTCTGGCTTTTCTTGTCTGTTATTGCAAACTTGGCTGGCACAGATATTATTAAAGTCGTTCTTTCTGACTGATCTTTCCCGGTAATGTGATAGCTGAACTTATACTGGTGGTGCTCTCTGATGAGTGCCTCCCCACTCAATCTGTCTGCTAGTATCTATATTTCTCCAGCAGATAAAGAATATCAGGTGAAACCATAAACACATATGGAAACAACCGTAAACAACCAGTTTTTTAATACACTACCAATTGGCTGAAAAGAGGCCAGTGGTCCTATGAAACCTAATGAACTTGCGACTGGATCTCAGCATCGGGAGGAGACGCCATCTGACTGCCCCCAAAGTCAGCATATCTTCCTGGAATTTTGTAAAACCTATCTAATTTCACAGCACAAATACTGAATTGCAGTAAAGTAATTGTTTCAACTGTTAGGAGAGAAAGCATAATGCAGTCTGAACCGACTCAACTTGACAGAGATCTAGCAGCAATGTTTCTCTCTGTGGAATCCCTCCTTTTATAATAATAATTTACATACTAACCCCATTCTCTCTCTACCCCACCCTAGACCGTAGACCCCAGAAGGCTCCCTGACATCTCCTTCACCTGCTGTGGCCTGTGAGACACCAGTAAACAACTGTCATTCCCAGACATGCCGACTAAATAAATTGCGCGTAACCATGGCAACGACACATGGCGCCTGACAACTCCAGGAATGACTAACTAAGTGAGTGATTCACTCCCGACTGCTAGTCAACACACTCCGGACAGGTGGCACATGTGAGTCGGCCAGGTCAAGGGAGTGATCAAGCTGGGCAGTTACCTGATGACCACAACAGAAGAGGCCCAGAGTTCCTCCCAAGGGAGATACCTGAGGAATGTTTACTGTGGGGAAACATCCCAGATCCTTCAGATAGACACAACATTCCTGGAATCTTGAGTGGCATTCCCTTGTATGTCTGTCCTTTATTCTTACTGTTCTGCTCTATTTCTGATCTCACGTAAACCACCGGATGAGCTCAATTAATGTGTTTTAGCTGTAAGTTTTTCTTATCCTATAAGGTTCACCTTTCAAGGAAACTTCATATAATGGAACATCAGAGTGGCAACAGTTTCACTAGTGAGCAGCACTGATCTTACTTCTTGGCTGTGGCACATGTGCTTAGACTACAAAGTATGTGGCTACCATTATTTGTATGTTTGCAGAAAAAAATCAAATTCATTCAAAATATTTGTTTAGGATACCTATTTTTCAACCTGACCAGTCACAATGTTAATAAATGAGCATTAGGCATATCAACCATATAGATGTGCTTTACTGGCGGGAAAGGTTGATGACCAACAGAGTGGCAGTCCACTTAATTCTCCACTAGAACAGATACTTGAGTGTGGACAGAGGGAGATAAAACAAGAGCCCACACTGTGTACACTGTACACTGTACACACCCCAGCACTCCTGGTAGATGGATGGATTGATGGGTGGATGGGTTGGCGGATTGATGGGTGGGTGGATGGGTTGGTAGATGGATGGGTGGGTAGATGGTTGGGTGGATGGATGAATGGATGGATAGATGGGTGGATGGGTTGGTGGATGGATGGGTTGGTGGATGGATGGGTTGGTGGATGGTTGGGTGGATGGATGGGTGGGTGGATGGATGGGTTGGTGGATGGATGGGTTTGGTGGATGGATGGGTGGGTGAATGGTTGGGTGGATGGATGGATGGGTGGGTGGGTTGGTGGATGGATGGGTTGGTGGATGGATGGGTTGGTGGATGGATGGGTTGGTGGATGGATGGATATTGGGGGTGGATGGATGGGTGGATGGGTTGGTGGATGGATGGATGGATTGATGGAAGGGTTGATGGATGGATGGATGGTTGGTGGATTGGTAGTTGGCTTGTTGGTTGGCTTGTTGGTTGGGTGGTTGGTTGGTTGGCTTGTTGGTTGGTTGGTTGGCTTGTTGGTTGGTTGGTTGGCTTGTTGGTTGGTTGGTTGGTTGGCTTGTTGGTTGGTTGGTTGGTTGGTTGGTTGGTTGGTTGGTTGGTTGGCTTGTTGGTTTGTTGGCTGGTTGGTTGGTTTTTTGGCTTGTTGGTTTTTTGGTTGCGGCTTTTTGGTTGCTTGGCTTTTTGGTTGCTTGGCTTTTTGGTTGCTTGGCTTTTTGGTTGCTTGGCTTTTTGGTTGCTTGGCTTTTTGGTTGCTTGGCTTTTTGGTTGCTTGGCTTTTTGGTTGCTTGGCTTTTTGGTTGCTTGGCTTTTTGGTTGCTTGGCTTTTTGGTTGCTTGGCTTTTTGGTTGCTTGGCTTTTTGGTTGCTTGGCTTTTTGGTTGCTTGGCTTTTTGGTTGCTTGGCTTTTTGGTTGCTTGGCTTTTTGGTTGCTTGGCTTTTTGGTTGCTTGGCTTTTTGGTTGCTTGGCTTTTTGGTTGCTTGGCTTTTTGGTTGCTTGGCTTTTTGGTTGCTTGGCTTTTTGGTTGCTTGGCTTTTTGGTTGCTTGGCTTTTTGGTTGCTTGGCTTTTTGGTTGCTTGGCTTTTTGGTTGCTTGGCTTTTTGGTTGCTTGGCTTTTTGGTTGCTTGGCTTTTTGGTTGGTTGGTTGGTTGGTTGAAGAGATGGACAGATTGACAGATGAACATATGAGTTGGTGGATGAGTGAGTAACTGGGTGAGTGATCTGGGGGTTGATGGATGGCTGCACTGATGCAAGCATGTTTGCATCTAACTTAGCCAAACATGTTTTTAATGAATTGTTGATATTGCCTCATTTTGCAGGATTCATCCAAATAAGCCAATATTCATTAATCTTTCGTTCAACCCGACCTAATTACGCAATCAAACTGAAACAGAACAATTAAAAGAACAGCACGTAAATTATTCACCTCTCATCGGGCACCTGCTCAATAAACTACCACCTGCGTGATTCATTGGATAAATTAATTATTAACGTTAATAACTGTTATCCCTGTGAAATTGTCTGCAAAAACTACTGCAGTGATCACCCAATTTCCGCAGCTTCACAGATCGCCATTTAAAGTTGACAGATCTCCAGTGAAATTAGACGCATGTCACATCGATTTCCTGAATTGCCTTGCAAGGGAGGACCAGATAAGTGAGACTAATCCATCCTTACGAATGATGTTTTTTAATATCACTCCTGGATCTGGCAGAGTCACAAAAACAAACATGGCGCTACCATCTGTCCTAGTACTGGTTCAATACGAGATTTCTTCAATGTCGATTGATACATGAATGTTGTCCACTTCTCGATACCTACATTGTAAGTGTAATATTCATTATTTTATAGAGTATAGATCCTGATAGAACACATTATGCAGCTGAAGCACACATTTCTGCTTAGGAAAACATGTTTAAAATCAAAGGTTTTCATGAACGAGTGTGTGGTAAAAGTCATAGACAGTAACACACTGCTGCCCACCCACCACCTTACTGCACAGACAGTTGTAAAGTAAGTCAGTGTGTGTGTGTGTGTGTGTGTTGTGTGTGTGTGTGTGTGTGTGTGTGTGTGTTGTGTGTGTGTGTGTGTTTGTGTGTGTGTGTGTGGTGCGTGCGTGCGTGCGTGCGTGCGTGCATGCATGTGTGTGACTGTGTGTGTTTGTGTGCACGTGTGCATGTGAGCATGCATGTGTGTGTGTTTGTGTGCATGTGCATGTATGTGTGCATGCGTGTGTGTATGTTTGTGTGTGTGTGTGTGCATGCGTGCGTGTGTGTGGGCATGGATGTGTGTGTGTGAGTGTGTGTGTGTGTCAGTGTGTGTGCGTGTGTGTGCGTGTGTGCGTGTGTGCGTGCGTGCGTGCATGCGTGAGTGAGTGCGTGTGTGGGTGTGTATGTGCGTATGTGTGTGCGTGTGTCTTGCGTTCTTGTTACATGTTAATGCTGCATCAGTCAGCTTGATATATTTGCTCAATATAATGTTATTGGAGTGTTTCCTGATGCCCGTGTTAAGATAATAATAACAAACATGCATCAAGCATTCACAGCACGAACTGAGTGTGCCACGCTCATTGAATCATTGCATATGTCTGGAACTGACCATTACCATAGCAACACCGTGACAACAAGTGCCTGGAAATTCAACCACAGTACAACACATAGTCAGCACGGATTGTAGGAGACCACTTAGTTGGTAGGAAACAGACGTCACAATACCCTGGCCCATTTGTGGAACATCACTCCAGTGTCATGGCATGTTAAAGGCCATAAAGACAGCTTCCTAGAAATGACAGTTGCTATGGAAACCTATACGCAAGTGTGTACGAAAATATTAAGCAGATGGCTGAAATAATTATGATCAAGTGACAGTGTGTTTGTACTGGAGTCCATCTGCATCGGTCAATCCATGGGCATATGTCAACCAGATCAATAATCATAACTACTCCGAGGGTATCCGAGCTACAAACAGTTTAATCTATAAATAGTAATCAATATAAAAAAATATGCCATTATCAAATACAGTATGAGTAGAGTAAATATATCTAAAATACTGATTCCAGGAAGTCTGACATTGAGACATGGCCAAACTATTCTATGATGAAATTAATGTTTCTTGGCAGTCAGGTCGACCAGTCTATCTATTTCATGTTAACACCAAAATATTGTATAAAAATGATAGAAAATAATATTAATAAATAAAATAATAAAAAAATTAGTAACAACTGGAAAAAGAAGACCACTATTTTCACCTCTCTACACTACACATTTCACACAATAAATCAAAACACACGCAACACTGCATGCGGGCCGAGCCCATTTCTAGGATGCATATGCTGGATGTCGCCAGTGTGACACCAGGCACTGGGGACACTGCCTGGAAGTGACTGTTGCCATGACGACTGCACACGAGTCTCAGGTGGCCCTCGGAATATATCAGCAGATGGCTGCCTTATGACTGAATGGAGCTGGTTATGTCAAGGTCAAACAGAACAATGCCATGTGTTAATCCCGCCAGCGGCAGATCAAGTTCTAATCCCAGGTACAACAGATGGCAACGTCACCTCGGAATTAGTTGTGTTTATTAATCATCTGTAGTTTTTCGATTGATCTATGTCGGGCATTGAGAGGGTACAAAATTTAACACTATGACGCATTTAAAAAAGGACTGCTGAATGAATCTGCCACTGAATGAATGAGTGCTAGACAAATGTCAACAAAGGCTGTCACGCTGTTTATGCTGTCAGGTGAGGTAATTAATGATGTGTGACACAGTCCAATATGGTGTTTCTCTGTCATACTGGGTCTATATATATATATATGACATCACAGGTGTTGCATCAAGGCACACATCTTTATGTCTTTACAGAGGTTATTTATAGAAACAGCACTGTCTGAGAGCAAGGGTATTCACCCTGTGTAAAGTAAAGGGTGAGCAACTGTTTCTAGAGAAGGCATCCATTCATAATGGTCTGAGTGTGGGGGTGGGTACTCGCCTACCTTGAGTCTACAGAGGGTGTCAAGAGTGTGCCATCTAAAGACAAGGAGGTCGGTCTACAGGATTAGTTAGGGTAATTCTGCTTAGAGTGGCAAGCCTCCACATATATAATGTTTAAAGTTAGGTTTCTAGTATACATCATAATATCACCAACTGTTATTAGGAGAATTTATAATTAGGCCTATAATTAACTAGTACATTCCAAGAACGATTAACAATGGCTTGGGATATCCCATTCATCCTTGAAGAACAAGGAAATACTGTGTTTGGAGATCATCACTGTTGATGACTGAGCATGCAGGAGAAGCACAGAGCTTGTGTGTCCTACTGCACGTGTCTAGACGGACTATGTGAAGCAATAATAAATAAACATCAGCCTAGCAGATGCAATGCAAGAAATGTGCAGCTCGACTCACACAAGACTTGGCCTGCAGATGTACGAGAGCAGTCAGCCCCAACTTCCCCCGCAACCGTTTTTTTAATATGGGTCACCCAGATATCTGCCATGATTGTTTTAATTCTGGCTAGCTCCCACATCTACTACAAATTCTTGTCATTTGGTGTTTTTTGTGTGTCTGAAATGCTTTAGTTCTGCATTGTGGGGATGTAAAATTCCTTTCTGATGTAGAAACCCGAACTAAACTGGGCCACTGTGAAAGAAACTTGAAGAACCTGATAATGCTTAATCCATCTCTTATCTGATCCTAATCTGCTGAAAAACACAACCCACTGTGTACAGCCATGACTGGCAGCCTTTCACATCAGCGATAACAACATTCCCATGTTACTCTGTAACTAGAGACATTCACAGTTCCACTTGCTTGAACATTCTTGTACATCAGTGTACAATTTGTACATGTACCATCATAAAGTTTCACTTGCAACTGCTCCTTGTATCTTTGAAGCATGACACAAACTCCTGCAAAAGTAAAACCATCTTCCTTCACGTTCTGTATTTATAGCAGCCATGGCACCCCTGGGGTTTGTTGCAATGCACAGGGTAATTCAGTCCCTCCCCATCTATACCCACAGGCAGTATCAGCACCCCAGCCCACCCCTCCCTAATTCCCTACCCCCTCATGGGAGTCACCCATGGAACCAGCCATTAAACAGCAGTCAAACTGCCAGCAATTAGTGGATGCATTTTATGCCAATTAGTGCTAATTAGTCAGTTAACCAGGCAGGGCAGGTATACACAGATTTCACATGAGGCCATTACCCCTGTGACAGTCTCCAGAGCTGTAGATGGACCACTTGACATACATCTCAAGTTTTCCCACATCTGTGAGCACAGCTAGTGTTAGTTGGTTAACCAGAACTTGTTCGTTTTTGTAGTCCCACTGTTGATTTAAAAATCCATCTATCCATCCCCAGCCTTTTAATGTTTAATTCTGACTCGCTGGGTAGGACTGATCACTTTATACACTGCACTGTAGTGCTGTTTTTAATCCCTGACAGATGCTCTGTTTCCAAAGTGACCCAGTCATACGTGTGTAATTCTCGCGCCCCAGACTTCTTGTCTAGAACCGTTCATCAACTTGAGAATTCACTGCACTCAAGGTTCTGTTAGATTCACCAATGGTGAATGTTAAATTGTTTTTGTTATCATTGCAAATACAAGTGGCTGCAGCTAAACTCACCTTTGATAATGTTATTACTGTTGCAGATCAAACGAACCATGAAATCAAATCAGTGTCTTTTACTTTGAAACAAGCAGGTAAATGTTTGCTATCAGCAACTCTTTCTTTAATTTTTAAATCTGTCATATTATAAATATATATATATATATATATATATATATATATATATATATATCATAATAATAAATGTAGTAAGCTAAGTGTCTGGATAAACCTCACAAGATAAATATGTTATGATGGCATAGCTGCACATGTCAACAACCTTCCCACATCAACAAATATTTTGACATTTTTGCAAATTATTTAAAAGCTTTTGTGTCACGTCTGTTTCATTAATAGACATCGTAGAAATGTACAATAATAATATGCATATATGTATACTTGCAAATGCACATACATGCAGCAATGGTGTTCTACATTGACAGAACTTTGGTAGATTAACATATCTACATACGTGATAACACATTTATGGGTAAATTAAAAATATGCAATAATTGGAAAACGGCTTAATAGTAACTGTCGAATTCTAGTGGGTGTTCTCATTATACCAAGAGGAAGAGTTTAATAAAACACTATAAATAACCATAATGTCTAAACACCACGAAACAAAACCAATAAATCTTCTTTGATGTGGCATTAGGGACACAAGTTATGACCTCCCACATGGGACTTGGGGTGAACCATAGTTGTGGGGTGAACACACCAAATATGGCATCAGTAACATGACTCAGCCTCACCCTACAAGACATCAAAGGGATAAATGCACATGAATTCTCCATCTGTTAGCTCATAATTCACCCGCCCACCTCTTGCCCTGTCTTATTAGTTTATGCCCCAGTTTCAGAGCAGTTTGTCCTATTTGTATACTGCCACTGTACCCTGTTTTGAAGGCCCTCATTTGTGGATAAGGAGGAGTTTGGGGGATTTGCATCATTTAGGAGGCCCAGAAATGCTCATCTCATGGGAAAGTTTATAATCTTACACAAGGAGGAGTACATCTGTTTAAAGATTTCAACTGCTCTATGTGAAGTAAACCATGCCTGTCTTCAGCTGTTTAAACTGACAGGGCAGACTACCCCGGTGTTCATTTACCTACTCATCCTGAATTACATCATGCCTGAGTTAACTAAATTCCAAAGGTACCGTCTACATTGTCCACACAAAGTGAGCAAAACCACCATTTCTCCTCTTTGCATTTCTACAGGACCAGGTGTTCTCTTTCGATTGCATGTCCAAATCTTTCTTATGTGCATTAGCATATAAGTACTTTGAGCTTTGAAGAGAAGGATTCAACCTGTACTGAAATATTGATAACAATAAGAACAATGAACAAGACAACACTAATTTGATGACACTGATGACATTCAAATTGACCTGATACAAAAATGAAGCAGCCTCTGGCATGAAAGCGTGAATTTTTGACGCAACAATGACCGCGGATTACAGGATATTCTCTGGGGGTAAAATCCAGCACAAACTGACACAGCTCCTCCCAAGGGCAATAAAGATCCTCGTCATTTAATGCTAAAATCACTGCATGAATAAACCTCGTGATTATTCTGAAATATTCCGATACCACACAAGTGGTGAGGTTTACAGAGCCCCCCTGAGTACAAGTGTCACTGAACAAATATGTAAGTTCGACTGATTGACAGATCAGATCAGACGTTCACCGAGGGAGGTACTCATGAATACTTCACAGGAACAGTTGCCACTGTTGCCAAATCCTCCAGCACTCTGGCACCCTCTGGCTCCTAACGGGCCTTGCAAGTCATTTCTTTCTCCTCAGCTCACTGGCAGCAACCAATTAATAGACAGCTACGCAACTCCATCAGTTACTGCCTGCAAATGCACACCACCAGGAAGCCTGTTTAATATAAACACTGCCACAGAAGACAGTTTTGTAGAGTATCCGTAAATTCCATAATGTTTGTTCAACTTTGTTGTGATGTAAATTCAGACGGTTTTATGTTTACTCAAGCTACATAAAATGTCCCCAACTCATTAAACACTCCTTGTGACGAAAGCTACAAAAACGTTGTCACTATTATTACCCTACATTTATTACTATAGCATGGTTGTCAGTGACAACCGTACTGCTGAAAATTACATGTGTAAACTAAACAAGATGGGTTTATGATTCCCCTCACAGTACCAGTGGTATTATGGAGGTATATGTCACCACAGAGTGCACAAGGCTGGACATATCTGTTGACATCTAAAAACAGTCATTTATGGACTTTGCCACTGGTGCACTCAACTAGGACACACAGCCTCTCTTGGTCACATGGCTGGCCTGGTACATGTCACACAACTTCTGTCATAACTGACCTACAGAACTACATCTGGTCATCACTGAATCGTCCAGTCAAAAATACAGTATTTTGAATAAAAACAGTGTAGAATTGGAGGCAAAATATCTAGAAGATGCTATCATGTTTATACACACTAGGGACCTGTTGTCAATTCATTACTTCTTATCAGATCCATCGTTTAACAACCCATGACATATAATTGACACCAATACGAACAATGCAAATGCAATAAACTGTGAAGCAGCGAAATCAGTGACAAATTCTTCTGCAGATTTAATCAGAAGTGTCGAAAACTGTAAACTGCTTGCCACTGCAAAGGTCATTCAGGTGAGTGCGCCTGCAACTGTTGACTGAAACCTTCAACCACAGGTACATAATGTCTTTATAATTATCTTGGCACCTAAGATCATTACAGGGGTGTGTAATTTATGTCTTTCCATGAGCAAAAAGACACAGAGAAAAGCATGTGAGATAAACAGTCAGACATCATATCACACATATCAGACATCTTTGAAGTTATCAGATAACTTCTGTCAACTGCATGAGCCTCCATCATCCTAAACATGACTATTCTCGCTACCAAGAATTTTAATTTACACTGACGGTTTTTGAGATACTGATTTGCAATCTATAAGAAGATCAGTGAGGTTTTTGCTGCATCACCTCCAAACTGACACCGTCCTAATCAGTCATTCTGTGGAAAAATAAGTTGAAAGTCTGTTTTTAACAGAGAGCATTACGTATTACACTGACTCTGACCAGATGAACCTGTTTGAAGAACACATCTTTAAACCACATCCAATTTCCACTCAGAGACATATTTCTTTCTTTCTCTTCTGACCAGTTTTTTAATCAGTCCGTTTCAGATGTCTTGTGAAATGTATCTCTGAAGTATCCGTAACAAAGCGAGTTGTGTTTAGGTGATATCTCAGGCTGAACAGAAGTCTGAGGCCTGGATGGTTATCTAAGAACACAGACATAAAGACAGAATGGGACAGTGGACAATAATGGCAAATGTTTGACATGACACTGTTGTCGTTCCTGAAGTCTGGCTGGAGGCCGATAGGAGTAGAGAGAAAGTAGCTGACCACAGGGCTATCTCCCTTCCCAGGTGGTGAGTTCTGAGGGGTTAGGGTTAATGTAAGATCCCAAGGGTGGTAAAACCAAGTCATGTTTATTCTGCGGTTTGTGGGGGTAGATTAACATGGTTAATGTCTTCACCTCATACTGGACTTTGCAATGACCTACCACAAAGTACCCAAGATAGGGGCACGCAGTAAATATGATCGTCTTTCATGTGTCATTTGTACATTATAAAAATATTGAATATTCCCGATTAACCTGTGCCTGAACAAACCAAGTGTCAGCACAACACTTGCTACAACTCACTAATGCAAACGCAATTCAACTTAATCCGCAAATCCTTAAAACAACTATTTATCCAACCTTCTGTTTAGCGACCCAAAAAACTCAAACTGGCAGGCGAACAAACACTGAGCACCTATTGTGTACCATACAGTAACAAAACAAACAGAAAAGTCAATGATGCCGACTTACAAACCGACTGGTCTGAAGAGGGATTGGTCAATATTGACTTGAAGCAACCAGGGGCCAATGAGTGAGGGACCACTGACCACAAGCTGCCTATTGCTGGCCACAAGGCAGTTTACACTAAGTGGCTACTCATACCTCCAGATAAAACTCAAGTGTCTGACCACTGATCTATAAATAATAAGCTGTATGACTGGCCAGTCTAATTGCCTTGATGTGTCTCACCCACCAGAGGGTGCTATGACCAGGGTGTGGGGCGGTCTTAAATTTGATATCGTATTTTTAAAGTATTGAAAAGGTCTTTAGCGGTGGAATTTTTTTGAACAAAGTTTTATAATAATAAACATTATTTATTCACGAAAACCTTTTAAAATATACATTTTACCTTACCAAGGGTTGTGATTGTTAATGTAACTGTACACAGAACATAATGTAGATATACTAAACAATTTTGAAAACATTATGGAATTATAATTTCCCCAGACAAGGCACAATTTTAGAAAGGGAAACTGTCGGCCTCTCTCATCAAATCGTACACCTGACCACTAAATTAATCAGTGGCTCCTAGGGAGTGTCTGTATTTTCTTATTTTATGCTGCTGCATACATTTGTCACAGAAAAAGGTCTTACAATTTAGAAATGTTGTCCTTAAACAGTCTCAAATCTGACCAACCCTCCGACACACACCCTACCCTGTTAACAACATACAAGCTGCCACCTGAGACAGGTTGACTGACTAGTTCAACATGAGGTTACTCTTACAGACAAGGTAATACCTAACCCATGTTGCAACACCAACACAGCCTTGTCGGAGTTGACAAGATTGAACAAGATTGCAGTCCAAAGCACTGGGCTACAAATGGCACATGGCCAAGAAACCCAAAGACCTGCAGGAGTCATCCAAGCAGGGCAGGGAAAGACCCTCAAACTTTGTCCCAGATGTTCCGTATTACGGTATGTATTGGGAAACACCAGTATTGACTGCACTGAGATCAATCACAGACATCTACCGAATGACTTCCTATAAACATATTCTACATGACTGTTATTAAGTCCATGAATGTTGCACTAGTATCAACTTGACCCACAGGAGCAACAAACCAAACCAAAAGTTCTCCATTCCTTGTACAGTGTGTAGCGATACATAACTTTGTTCCACACAGCCTAGTCCACAACGTTTGTTACATGTTATAATCACAGGACATCTCAATTCATTCAGGGTCTGTTGAATCATTTAACATTCAAGATTTGTAGGGTCTGCCTAAGTCATAAGCCAAATGGGAAACATTTGTCAATCAAAATCCACTGAAAAGTACAATAGGATATTCTGAGTACTTTGTGGTGGGCAGAAGCAATAAGGGGACACCTTATGTCATGCAAGGCCAGAATTACAACAGGACATCATCATAGGTCATAAACTGGCCATCAACACTTTACAAGCACCCATCAGTGGTTCATTTATGATCGAATGACATTACGCATGACTATTTGTGGTCATTCACGACCCATTTGACATTACAAGAAGCCATCATACATCCAATGATCAATATTACAAGAGGACATCCCTGTGGAAGTTCAAAACCATTGAACACATTAGGGATTACCCCTGACGGGAGGAGAACAACAATCCTAGGTCATTCATGTCCAGTGACAATACAAGAGGACATTCTGTGCCACCCACTGACCATCACTGGCATCAGCAACTACATATCTCAGATCAACCACACAGCCAAGATAACAAACTGTTTCATCATCATCATCATCAACCTACCTTTAGCTGTGACTAATCCACGGAGAATCCCGATGGTAATCCTTTTGCAGACAGGGAAAGGGTTCCCTCCTGATCAGAGAGTCGGGGCTGTGAGAACTGAGTAATCCAGATCACTGCAAGAGAGAGGGAGAGGGTCGTTAAGACAAGACTCACAGGTGAAGACACACCAGGCTGTGGCTGTCAATCCATCTGTCAGTGGCGAGATACAACCCACATGTGTTTCACTCACCACAAACCCCTCCCCTCCCCAACCCACCCCCACGTGCAGACTGGGGCCATGTTATATGCCAGAGAGGCACCCCGAAATGGATCTGGTGTCCCCACTGGAACTTTTTGCAGGCGAGGTGATAAATCAAAGTGTGTGGTGAATGACAGGGTTGGTTAGTATAGTTATTCAGCCGCTGCGGTTATTTTGAATGTGTTACGCAAAGTTTTACGTGGGTTTTCTATCACTGACTCATGTTTCTTGTGTGAAATTCAAAGTGTCAGAGTAACTGCATAATGTAATGTGTCCATGTTACAACATGTTACGGCAACAAAAACACGATTAAATGTCAATTATGTCCATGAGTAAGTAAACGAGAAACACTGTGATTTCCAGTGTGTGAACTTTATTAGAAAACGATTTATTGTTTTCAATGTGGTTGTAAATAGCATTACCATTATGATAATCACTGGAGACTTCTGCTTAACTTATATGAATAACATAATATTATACGAATAGTATTCTGGTAGAAAATTATGACAATTAATATTATTTATTGTCACACTTGTCCACCATATAAATGAAACCATAACTAACATTCACGAATCAGCACAATAAAAACACATTTGAAGTCATTTCATTTAAATTTCACCCAGTGCTATATGCAAATTGCTGACATTATCAAGTTGTCTGACATAAACTATCCAGTGTATTTACATTATAGTAAACTGAACAGCCGTGGAGACTGTCTTCAAATAGCCCGTTACACATCACTAACCTTATACCTTGACACCAAGTCAAAGTTCACACCAATCAAGATAATACACAGCACAGCTGTAGCAAAACCAAAACTGTCCCTTCAGTAAATCAATTTGAAACGGTCAAATCAGATGCAACCTCAAAGAGCTGCCCAGCAGGACGCTGTGACACAGACTCTTGTGGACAGTTTGGACCCTGGTACGTACGTCTGACAACTACTACTAAAGACAAAAGTAAACAACTCCATCTCGAGGACAAGTTTCAAACATTCCATTGTGTCCAGCATGCACTGTTGACAACCAGAGCAAAGAACACTTATCCACTTATACAGGTAACCAACAGCTCACACCTTTGAAATATGGAGGTTCTATAGTGGCGTCATCATTAACTAAGAATTAATACCATTATCATGATGATGTTTTACTTCTAGATTAAGTTTTTTATAATTATAATAATCACAGCAAATTATTATTTTTACCCTTAAAGAATGAGTGATGCAGTCAAAATATTTTAAAGCTAAAACAATTTCCTGAGAAACAAGAACAATTATACAAATAATCAGGTGAGCCCAATGTACCTGTGAAACACTGGGCACGTGATGTTTTGCCTTAATAAATATCAACTTCAAGTGATGTTTATATTATGACTGTGCTGCAAGATATGTCAGTACTTAAACATTGAGCTAGGTCTACATTATATTACATTACATTATATGCATTACTAATTGTCAGTATTCCTAAGAAGTACATTCTTACAATAACATATTGTAAAGTATACATGCTCCTATAACATTGTATAAGGTTTGACATCCACAGACAAAATTCAAACACTACATTTTCATGTGGGAAATTGCATTTTTCTACATATATTGTAAACTTGTATGTGGTTTATTATATATATATATATATATATATATATATATATATATATAATATATATATATATATATATATATGTATTATTTTTTATTGTGTTTTATATATATATAATTAGATAGATGTATATATATATATATATATTATATAATATTATATACACTGTATATAGTGTAATGTAATTCTTTACCATTCTTGTTTGCATAACAGTAATTTAACTCTGTGCAAAGCAGAACATTCCCTATTGTTCTCACCTGATGGCCCCAAAAGTTCACCTCAAGTCGTGCGTTTCACATGCAATGTGCCATTCTAAGAACGTTCCACCCATTACCACAGACCCCCCCAGGCACCACTCTAGTCACTGCCACCTAGCTTCCCATCCCATCCATCAAACAATACCTGTACACAAGCCACACAAAACATCTGCATATGAAACACATGTCTCACTCTATAGTATAATCCTGCTTCATCATTACCTAATCGACATACCTCGCAAGCTTGAACAAACACAATGAAGGCAGTAATCCGTATGTATATTCTTATATATCCATCCACCTGCAATGTACAGCCTTACTACAGCCCTGTTGACTTGCAGTGAGGGGAGGGCTGCTTTGTGCTTGGGTTCCTTTATGACCCTGAAACCCACCTCTGATCCTTGCACAGTCAGTCTGAGGTTTGAGGGGCCAGCTACTTGCCAACAACAGGACTTCCAGCTGCTGTCACCTCTTCAGACTCAGGGACCATCTCAGTCTCATAGGGATGGGGGTTATTATTTAATAATAATTTTATTTGTAATTAGGTATACACATTTTGGGGTGACTATCATTGTGATGAGACAATATTAAAATGTAAATGTTTTACTTAAAATATATTAGCCACACAAATGTTCACAAAGGCTAGATTTTTTAACTGTATAACTGAAACACTGCTATGAATGTTTGACTCAGTACTAGTTGATAATAATAAACTTTAGTTATAACTACAGTGTATAAGGACAAAACCACACTTGTTAGGGCTTTCTTAAATTCAACCACATTTAAACTTGACAGCATGCAATTTAGGGTGTATAATAATTAATCAAAATTATCTAGTTATAAAGTCTAGACATGTACCAATTAATATATTTTACTAAAACAATGTTTTCGTTAGTAGTATATGCCATGTTTCATATTAATAATCAACAACAACAACAACAACGAGTGTTGTGATAATAAACATTTACAGTTTTATACTACTAATAATAACACCATGAAAAATTTATGATATTTATGACAGACATTTCATTAGAAAGGACTCACAGCCAGACACTTTGTGCTACAACTAATGTGTTTATGTACTACAAAGTACAGCATCGTTTGATTGTTTTTCTTCCGCAGTGGCTGTTCTGTGTGTCAACAGTGCTTTCTCTGGGGAGGGTGTCTCACTCCTGGGAGCATAAATTATTCAGGAAGACCAGCATGTCCCATGGGAGTCATAATTGCCCAGAACTTCACAGGGAGTAATTACATTGGTCGCTACTGGGCATTCCCCCATGGTCACTCATCCTCCCCTCCACAGAATCCTTCCCCACCTCCAGGAGATTTTAACATGATTGAACAAGATTTATCAATCTTGCCATCCAGAGCACAAACGGGCGGGCTCATCCTTTTTTGAACGTATGTCTTCCGAGATATTTGTCAATTCTGTTTAAGTTTATTATGTTCACACAGCTGGGCTTTGCATAATTAATAAGTAATCTGTTCCGTTCATTTATAGTCCTCTGTGACGATGAGTACTTTCGTATATCTAATCTACACTGTTCCTTCAGTATCGTTACTTTGTGAACTCTTATCTGCTTATCTTTCTCAAGAGAGAAAATATATATAGTCTGTCAATATTTATGTTTGATCTCCAGCCAGCAATGATCATTCATAACATTATCTATCCAACATTTATATTTATCAGTTAAGATGCAGTCAAGTTGTATCTGAGTCATTAGAATCCACTCAACATGCAGAGAACTGTCTCAGTGAAGGAGTTCTCTGAAAATGCATTTCCTCGCAATCAAGAAAGACGTTAACTTTTGGTACTGTAGCATGTCCCTAGGTAGGCAGCTAAATGTAAGAGGCGCTTGTGAAATTAACCTGATTATACAACAGGGTTCGCATTGGCTATCATTGAAACATGCTTGATCTGATGAACGTAGCCATTGTCTGCAAAACAGTTATCCTTGGGAGAACAAAAGATTTCCGAGTTTGGTGAATACTGGAGAGAAAAACATCATAGATAAGTTGGGTTGTGGACTTGTGAGTGGGTGGTGTGAGTGGCTTTGAGAGAATGCACGCACACATGCATGCATGTAACTGAATACAATGCCTACCGAATATTCTCAAAGTAACAATGCCAGAGAAAAGAATTGGAACAGGGCAATTTTTCAGTAGCAGGCTCTTGTCAAAATGTGTACTGCTGGCATAAATGTTAACTGTATTTTGGAAAACCGTACCATTCACTTATTCCACTGCTGTTATCTGCCTGAAATGACGCGAACATTTCTTTCCATAAGCAACATTATTTTCCATTTCCAATATTGGTTATATATACAGTGTGTGTGTGTGTGTGTGTGTGTGTGTGTGTGTGTGTGTGTGTGTGTGTGTGTGTGTGTGTGTGTGTGTGTGTGTGTGTGTGTGTGTGTGTGTGTGTGTGTGTGTGTGTGTGTGTGTGTGTGTATATATATGTATATATATATATATATATATATATATATATAAATTGCTTATATTATGTGTTAGTTTACTAAACATTTATGCATTAAAAGTCCATATATATTTAAATTTTCAGTTGTTAAACACTAAATTTATATAATTCTTTAGAATTACTGCACATCCAAGAAACCACAGCCCGGATATCATCCCTTGTTTGGTTAACCCAGGTGATGTTTCACAACCCCCACCTTCAAGAAGCTACCCCCACAACAATAGAGACACAGACGACAACTGTCAGCGCCAGACAACTTAACCACAGGTTACCAGACAGGTGACACACTTGTGAACCCAAGTGTGATTTCTCTACTCCTCGAGTGTGACAATTACAAAACACACGCACCCGTTTCACAGCAAACTTCCATATCCTCCGATCTAGACTCAACTTAAAACTACCGGTTCCTTTGAGAATGCGACCCGTGTATGTTTTGTATCTTACTGTTGTTGTCATGTTATCTCGTTGATCACTTGGTAGACACTCTAATCATGACAATACTGTCATCCAGGTGCGTTCCGTGTACGAAGATGGCAAGAATTGTTTTTGACAGTCTCGTGATTTCTTTACTCTTCCGGTGTGACTATTGCAAACAGACACACCCGTTTTTACTCTGATCCAGACATGACTTAACCACCAGTTCCTAACTGAGGATGTTTTGTATCTTATTCTTGTTGGCTTTATTACCTTCACACTCACACTGCACTACACACTCTAATCATGACAATACCGTCATCCAGGTGCCTTCCGTCTACGACGACAGCAAGAAGTATTTTTGACAGTCATGTTCTGTGAGTCGTACGTGAGTGGATATGTTTGCGTGTCTGTGAGGACAGCCTTGTGGTTGCATGCGTGTGTGCGTCTGATTCACGGCCTGTGCCATTCGTTAAGCACCTGCCTCCTGCAGCCTCTACCTGCCAGACTTTGACGAAGCATGGCCACTTTTTATGCTGCATTCTAAGTGAGTGTTCTACAGGAGGTAGCCACTGAATCATCTGCTGAACTGATTACAGGGTGTGTGCAAAGGTGACTGGCCCCCTCACTCCAGCTAGAGGGATTAGAGGCTGTGTATGCCTTATTACCCCATACAAATTAACCCTCTGGGTGGCTATAATGTATCTGCCATGGTATATATCCCCTGGGGGTATTATGCCAGGGCTTTCTTTGGGCAATATTTAAAATTAATTGTCCCTTTCCTGCCCTTTGCTAGGTCCTAGATATCTGTGTGCCCCTTTTCAGCCCTAGATATCCATTTGGCTTTTTACACTAACTTATACTTGCCTAGTCATACTATAGTGTTCTTTAGTGGAGACAGATAGTATCAGCCACACCACAGAATTAATCTATAAACATGACTACTTCATAGATGAGCAGTTGCTTCACAATTATCGTTCCTAAAGCTATTTGCAAGTACTTTTTCACAAAATATTTTATTATTAATTTATTGGTGTAACCTTCAGACTATGAACCAGATTTTAAAAGTTTTATTGACAACATTTCTGGGGCTGCAAAAATTCTGTCTACCCCGAAATGAGGGCTTACACCCCAGACACGAGTACTCTCCTAGAAGTTCTGAAATCCTTGCACCTCATTAATTGATCCCAGACAGGAGAATAGTGTGGCACGTGGTCCCCAGGTGACCTCGCCACAAGCATTGCCTACAGGATGCGTGCAAGGACAGCCAGCCTTGACGGCACCAGCTTTGATGGCGCAGAATGCTCCAGGTCTCGGTGCAACTGTTTCCATGCTGGAAATCAATAGATGCGGTTCATCTTGTCTAACTGGCACTGATGTTGCTCTTTTGTCACGCTTTCTCGCCTGGTGTTCTTTTCCCTGATTGCCGCATATTCCTTGCTTCGGTTGCCATGGCGACGTCTCTCTGATTACATGTTCAGGTAATCATGCGGAATGACTTTTTATATTAATACAAAACAGCACGGGCGTAACAAGTAAGTGGTTCTGCACGGTGTTTGCGGGAATCTTGATGAAACTGAACACCGTTATACCTGGACAGATTCATAATAACAAAAATTAATATTGTATTTACATGTCAATTACAATTACAATTATTAAAGTATTTGTAAAATAACTGTATTATAATTTAATAAAGCTAGCACTGACGCTATTTTCTTATGGGTATTAAATTCTATGCATTCTATGTTGTCTGTATAGATGTTATTATTTTATCCAGCACTAGGTGGCAGTGAACTGCTTTTCATGCCTTATTCCTCCTTCCCATTGTCATTCTGTCCTTCCCATTTCCCATTCCCTTTTCCTCTTGATTTTATCATCATCTGCCTGTCTCTTTCCCCATGCTCTTCCCATCTCAGTCCTCACAGATTCCTACATTCACCGATGTCTATGTTATGTCACCAATTCTCTAGTGACACTAATATGACACTAATCCTACAGAGTATGACACTACAACAGACAGCAATCTCCCTGCAAGTCACGATATGTCACGAAATGTCACAGAAACCTTCCAATCCGTCATAATCACACTTCCACGTACACGTCCGGTTGTCTTTGCAAATGAGCCATCCACCAATCAGTGGCACATAAATAAGACATTCTCCGATCGCCCGAGATAAATCTGACGCCGGTAGGCGGGGATAACGATTGTCACGTCACAACGAACACAACTTTAAATCATCAATATTTTCCTATTCTGCCTCAGAATATGCAGCCATTGTCACAGACATACAACGCGGCCCAAGGTGTGTCAGAATCAATATTTAGATGCCAATTTTGTGGCAGAATATTGCCTTGTGGCAGATCTCTGTTAGTTCTGGTTGACACCACTGGGGCGCTAGTGGGTGTATTTGATATTCTCGTCAGAAAGGATCTGTGTGAAATATTCCGATTTAGTTAATAGTATTGAGAAATAATTTTCATAATTTAAACAGGCTTTCTAGACTACATTTATCTGTCTCCATCTACATTGCGATTTCCAATCGTTGAAATAATTATCTTTGATTGATCAGTAGACTAGATCACTTGCAAATGTCTGTTCAGTAACTAAAATCATGTAATAATTAAACTGTGTCCAATGATGTTAATGAAACTACAGGGGTAGTCAACACGTACACATAAATTTTGCAAAAATGATTCTAAAATAAGACATTATAAATTATTGATTCATAAAGGCAAGTTCTTATATAGCACAGAATCCAGTCCTAACAACTGTTCATAGCAGCTTACACATTGCTCTCTGGCAGACCTGTTTACTCGAATACGAGGTCAACACATAAAATTCTGTGTGAAGCTGCAATTATACACTATTCATACACGAATATCCACCACTGTCTATAGCCAGGCACTCATGCATACAGCTGAGTGAACTGGAACAACAATGAATGAACAAACTTGCCCAAGGTTAACAAAAGCAGCAGCATGTGACTCATGCCCAGACTCTATTGACTGAGAGTATGATTCAACGTAACTGTACTTCACATAAATGTTATTGACAAGTATGGTATTTTTTATACATATGTCAGCCTCGGATTTAAGTGTCAGGCATTAGCAATATTTTGCACGACAGGTGGCAACAGCATGGTGTACACAGAAACAGACTGAGACAGGAATATTATGTACATAAACCCCACCTAGTCTGAACGTATAGACAGCGTGGGCGTATTCCGGGACACACACGACGTCCGGTGTCAACAGAGCAACTCTCTAGCACTACCGATGCTGGAGTCTTCAACACAGGTATCTGTTTGCACCCTGTGAGGTGTACCATGTCGTCTCCATGTACCCGACATGGAGCTGCCTGAGACAAACGTGGACTAGAAAATATTCCCAGACGTTGCATCGACTGGCAACATTTATTGCTATGATTTCTGTGAGTTACGATTTGTGGAGTAATTTAAGTTGTTTGATTGTTGTTGGAATCACAAAGTATATTCTTGATACTTTATTTATAATGCTGTTATCACACAACTCGCAGGTTACTAGATGAATAAACCACAACTAGCAGGAAGGGTGGCATAAATTTTGTAAACTGATATATTTATTTGATAAACTGAATGTTTTAACGAGACCACGCTGCCTATATGATGTGAGATTTTAAAATGGAACTGTCTGGTAATTAGAATAATCCCTATATTATATCAGATGATGAAATATTGCTATATTTGCAAAGCTGATATGACAGAAATGCATTAAACATACTATTGGGTGTAAGAACACTCAGGTGTTTTGCCAGAAGTATAATACAAAACACAACTGTTTATTGTACAAGTATGGTATTATGGACTGCACAATAAACCGCCAGAACTACAAAAGACCCCTTCCACAGAAGGTGGCCTTGAAGTTGAAGGTCCATTGGCGGGGACGGAAGCAGAACAACCCGCCTGGTTCACGACACAGATCACAGCAGGTTCGACAAAACCTGCCACGACTGGTGAAATCACACCTCATTCCCTATTCCACAGCTGCAGTGAAGCCCGCAGACAGAACGCATGTGTAAACGTCTACAATAATCCAGCATAATTGATGAGAATGGAAATCCATGCATCTGCATAGAGCACTCAGAGGCCATGGTCAGCCATGGACTAAGCTGAGCCTAGGACAGGGAAGTGGTTGTCAAACCTAGAGACAGATCCTTGTTGACATCCATCAAGGTTTGACCTCGCTTCACCTCTCCTCCTGGACAATGCCAGGAGTTGTGTCTCATCCGGCCAGACTGGCCAGCCTTTAATAAGCCGTCAATCAATGTCCCCTAGGTGATAGGCATCGTCAATCAATTCTACATTGGTGACATGGAACTAGCACAACATGAGGACATGATTGTGTTCTTCCATTTTCATTTTCCGTTACAGTAAACTCATTGTCATTCGACCTGTGGTGACCATTGGTGCTGTTGTGATTGAAGCCCATTGTTGCTAGATTTCATTTCAATTCTCAACTCAACAAACACTAACAATTTGAATGAAAAACACATGTGTGCATTGTCTGCCTAGAAATATCACAGCTGAAACTGAAATATCTTTTAAAATAAATTCTCATCCATTAAATAAATAATAGCATGTTCCAGTTTCCAGCAAACTTGTTACATTATTTAACAAAATCTCTTTCTCTGCTAAATATTCCTGATCATTTTTATTTTTATATAAGTGCAGTACAACATAGCTCAACGTTCTGTAATAAGAATAATTAATATTATTTAAGAATAAAATATATACATCTATAACGTCAAAAAAATACTGTGTATATCATAATAAATATATTTTTAACATTAAATTGTCAAATTGTTTTAAATATTTTTCTGGTGTGAAATTGATATTTCCATGCAGTTTCAGAATCGCCATTGTTCTCAGATTCTCGAGATAATGACAATAATAGCACACCAGGAAGCGCCACAACAATAGCCGCAGCGACAGGGAGGAGATTGCTGGCAGCCATGTTATTGATTCATTGCGTGACGCTGTCTCCAGTCTGTCTCGATAATGCGGGCGGACGGCGTGCTCGCATACACAACCATCCATCCATGTGACAATAGCACAGCCAGGAACAGACTAGTTTCATTTTCACATTTATGTCACACAAATGAAATGGCAGTGATCTGAGATGGTAGCCACTTCCAAGGATTTTTATTACTGTGAAAAAAAACCCACCAAAATTAGCTGCTGATATATTTTATGGACTTGGAAGAAGGTCAGATTTCCAGGGTATAATATTTCTGTTTACGCTTATAGTTGGCAGCAAGCATGGAAATGGATATTAGTGTACGAAGATGAATGTGATTCATTTCAAGAACAACAATAATAAAGTTTATTTAGACCCCAGTATAATCAGCATAAATACAACATATTTTGGTTAGGAATGATGGCATTTCTAACCATGTTTTCTGTTGTATAAACAATAAACATGTGCTAGATATGGTTTTGTACAGCTACCTGGATGGGTCTCTGTTTTATGCAGAGATCCGTCCACTCGTCATTTGGACGGGTAAAATACATTTTGGACAGGTATAAATATGGGTAGACGGGTAACAAATGAAGGAGCAAACAGAAAAAGGTCCTCAAAAATAACTGATATTGTCAGTTATGCCTTAGAAAAGAGTGTAAATGTGTGTTTGTAGTTAATTTCGGGTCAACAAAACACATTTCAAGTTTTTCAACTGGCTCAACAGTTGACATCCATATGTTCACCAAAAATATGTGCTGGCAACAATGTTATCCTGCATAAGGCCCCGATAAGCACCAATTTCACATAATGCAAGTTTGATGTTGTAAATACAACGATACTAACAACCAGGAAACAGCCAGACATAAAATGGAGCACTGGACATGGCCTCATGGCATACTGGCTCGTTTATGGATTAATGGGTTGCAGATCAGAGGCAGATTAATGGGTGGATAAAAATGTGCATTGCATGAGAAAAACAAACCTGTTATTATAGGTTATGTGTGTCTAGCCATGGCTGGCTCAGTAGTCATGAATACCGGTAGTACTTTCTCTCAACTGTATGCTATCCTTCAGACATGTCACAAATGTGCATCTGTTCCTATTTAGGAGAAAACTGCACTTCAGTCGTCTGTTTTTTAAGTTAGGTGTGTTGGAATAAGAAGCCATCTTGAAAATAATCAATTGCAATAACTGTTGAAAGACCATTAAAATGGTATACCGGGTAATATAAAAAAAATAAAAATACAATGACATCCATTCAAACTACATCCTGAAATTTTGAAAAAGCCCTGATGAGACGTTTGCACTTAATGCCCAGTCAAACTGCTTCAGTGAATTACATCACTAAGTCATAACTAAGAGGCTTAGCATGTGTAATGTTTATCCAAAGTAGAAGTCAAGCATTTGGTTACATAACCAGGCAGGCACAAAGCTTACATTAACCAGGTACATCTGCTACCATCTACTGCCAATCTGGACCACAAATCTCAGACTGTTAAAAGACATTCCACAACTTAGCGGAAAAACCTTGAAATGGCATTTTGCTCAATCAATCTACACCAGAACCAATCAGCGTAATGACCTGAGCAAGGAAATGAAACATAAATAGAATTAACACCAGTCATTTATACGTGACAAAAACGGAAGCATTTACATGAAATACAATACAACAAATCACAAGTGATCATGTAACATGATACAAAAGTGGCCCCAGTGACTCTGTTTGGGATCAGCTCAGAGTCTACGAGGGCAATAAATCATCACAAGTAATCAAAACAAACGACAAAATGACAAATCCTTCCAAACAGGTAAAGGCAAGATCCTTCTAGCCTGGCATTGACAGATCCTCTCACCAAGTCTGATATTAGGCAAGGACAGACCCTTCCATCCAGGTACTAGGCATGGACAGACCATTCCATCCAGGTACTAGGCATGGACAGACCATTCCAGTCTGATATTAGGCAAGGACAGACCATTCCAGTATGATATTAGGTAAGGACAGAGCCTACCATCCAGGTACAAGGCAAGGACAGAGCCTTCCATCCAGGTACAAGGCAAGGACAGACCCTTCCATCCAGGTACTAGGCACGGACAGACCATTCCAGTATGATATTAGGTAAGGACAGAGCCTACCATCCAGGTACAAGGCAAGGACAGACCCTTCCATCCATGTACTAGGCAGGAAAAGACCCTTCCAGCCATGTACTAGGCAGGGAAAGACCCTTCCATCCATGTACTAGGCAGGGAAAGACCCTTCCAGCCAGGTATTAGGCAAGGACAGATCTTTCCAGCCACATACTAGGCAAGGAAAGCCCCTTCCATCCAGGTACTATACAAGGACAGACCCTTCCATCCAGGTAAACTATGCAAGGACAGACCCTTCCAGCCATGTACTAGGCAGGGAAAGACCCTTCCAGTTCAAGCCAGGTACTATGCAAGGACAGAACCTTCCATCCAGGTAAACTATGCAAGGACAGACCCTTCCATCCATGTACTAGGCAATGACAGACCCTTCCATCCATGTACTAGGCAAGGACAGACCCTTCCATCCAGGTACTATGCAAGGACAGAACCTTCCATCCAGGTACTAGGCAAGGACAAACCCTTCCAGCCATGTACTAGGCAGGGAAAGACCCTTCCAGCCAGGTAATATGCAAGGACAGACCTTCCAGCCATGTACTAAGCAAGGACAGACCTTCCAGCCATGTACCAGGCAGGGAAAGACCCTTCCAGCCAGGTACAAAGCAAGGACAGACCTTCCAGCCATGTACCAGGCAGGGAAAGACCCTTCCAGCCATGTACTAAGCAAGGACAGACCTTCCAGCCATATACTAAGCAAGGACAGACGTTCCAGCCATTTACTAAGCAGGGACAGACCTTCCAGCCATATACTAAGCAAGGACAGACGTTCCAGCCATGTACTAAGTAAGGACAAACCCTTCCAGCCATGTACTAAGCAAGGACAGACCTTCCAGCCATATACTAAGCAAGGACAGACCTTCCAGCCATTTACTAAGCAAGAACAGACATTCCAGCCATTTACTAAGCAAGGACAGACCTTCCAGCCATATACTAAGCAAGGACAGACGTTCCAGCCATTTACTAAGCAAGGACAGACCTTCCAGCCATGTACTAAGTAAGGACAGACCTTCCAGCCATGTACTAAGCAAGGACAGACCTTCCAGCCATATATTAAGCAAGGACAGACCTTCCAGCCATTTACGAAGCAAGGACAGACCTTCCAGCCATGTACTAAGTAAGGACAAACCCTTCCAGCCATGTACTAAGCAAGGACAGACATTCCAGCCATGTACTAAGCAAGGACAGACCCTTCCAGCCATGTACTAAGCAAGAATTGAACCTTCCAGCTATGCACTAAGCTAGGACAGACCCTTTCAGCCATGTACTAAACAAGGACTGACCCTTCCCGCCACGTAATAAGCAAGTATAGACCCTTCCAGCCAGGTACTAGTTAAAGACAGACCCTTCCAGTCACCTACTAGGTAAAGACAGACCCTTCCAGTCACGTATTAGGTAAGGACAGACCATTACACTCAGGTATTAGGCATGGACAGACCATGCCAGTCAGGTATTAGGCAAGAACAGACCCTTTCAGTTAGGTATTAGGCATGGACATACCCTTCTAGCTGGTACTAGACATGGGCAGACCATTCCGGTCAGTGACTAGTAGTATATGACAGACCCATTTAGCTGGGTACTAAGCAAGTACAGACCCTTCCACCCATATACTAAATAAGAACAGGTCCTTCCAGAATGGTACTAGGTAAGGACAGACGCTTCCTTCCAGGACCTGTGTGCAGCCAATATCAGCAGCAGCCGGATTAGCAGACATCAATACATCGTCAGCCAACCCAATCAACACACACATACACACATCCATGTCCTACCTGTATCGACAATATCCACCCTGAATGAGCACTACACAATCGCAGTGGACGATATAAATCCAGTGAGAGGCCTAAACACTCGACACTGAGTGGTCGAGGTTTCTGCACTATACGCCACTACACTACACTACACAGTCGCTTTCCGTATTGTCCATTCGTGTAACCGCTCAAGCAGGCTATGCTCCCCGAGCTGGACTAATAACATTAACAACTGCCGTCGTCAATATGCGTGCATGTGTGTATGTGCGTCTGCCGCTGCCACCAATCAGACCAATGGTAGTTCCACTGATATCCTCCAGGGGGCGTTGTATGCCGACTTCACAGACACAATGAACGAGTCGATCCGAGAGGAGCGGAGTCGAGTCCTGACAAATTGGGCGTGACGAGAACACAGAAGCTACAGTCATGGGCTTTGTTCTCGTTGCGGCGCGACGATGCGGAATCCCTTACAATTTCGAGAAACTGTGACAAATTGACGCATCGTTGTCACTGGCACTTACTGCTCATTCAGTGTGGGTTTTAATTAAGCTGTAAATGATTTGATCAAGGCAAAACCGTGAGGATATGGGAGGACGCCGGTTACATCAGTCGGGCTGGCACACAACCCATTGTGTTCACTTCAGATTCAGCTGGATCAACGACTTGTTAAATGGAAGCTGTGATACTCTAAGCTTAGACACACGGAGAGTTACATCAGAAACACCACAAAAATGATAAACATTCGTCAACAAATGCCTCAGAAACATCTTCAAAATCAAATGGCAAGACAGAGTATTACACAGACCGGATGAACAGGACAGACCAAACAAGCATCGAAACATAAATACACACCCTGTACTCAATGAAAATGGACCGGATACTGTATACACTCTGAAGACAATAAAAACAGTTCAAAGAAAGCCCTAGAATGGAATCGTCAAGGAAAAAGAAAGCCAGGCTGCTCTAGAAACAGTTGAAGAAGATCAACAACAAAAGAATTCAAGAAGATTTGGAAACCATCTGGAATGACACAGAGAAACAGGCTCACAACACAGTTCAGTGGAGAAGGTTTGTTTCAGCCCAATGCTCCAACCAGAGCAAAGAGGATTAAGTAGGTCTGCTCCATTAGATTACCTTCAGTTAACCAGTTTTTAATCACGAGCATAAATGCCAGTAAGGGAGATGTGTTAATGCTGTGCAGCTGTTTATAAACTAAACATCTTGTTTACATTTTCAACAGGAGAAACATCCAAATTGCAAATACTGTTTCCTGTGTATTAAAAAAGAATTATACCGGATTACCCTCAAGAGTAATAATTCTATTATAATATTACCTAAGAATGTATTATTTGAAAATATTTTAATAAACAAGATCAGACACAATACCTGGTATTTGCTTTCATTTTTGTCAATGTTGCTTCAAATTCATTGCCAAAAATTAAACAATTCAAATATCTTCTGCCTACTGCTAATTAATTAGAAATATTTGTCATTTAGTTCTGACAAATCTGTATTTTTATTATACTGGATTCTGTGAAAATCTAGCAGCAACTAAATTTGTTTACATTTGCTACTACAGTATAAAGTTAAGTTCATATACCTGGTGCTGTACAGTATCCAATCCTTAGGCCTACTCAAAGCAGTTTGCTTACTACTCTCTAAAAGAACTTCAATCGACCATCTAGATTATTACTGGAAGCATTCAGCCACACTGCAATTAATGGGCAAAGACTATTCATACACAAATATCCACCACAGTCTACAATTACAAGCGTATGTTAATCAGTGTGTGTTATCACTATGAGATTTATTGCCTGGGGTTTAACAATGCATATTATTGCAACTTGTCTGAACAAAACTCAAATGTTTCAGATATCCAGTTGGATCTGTTCTGTCGACGGACTGACAAGGAAAGGAGTACAACAACTAAACCTACACCCATCAGACCTTAACAGTCAGAGGCTTTATTTCTAACTTAATATCAAGACACCTCAGACGGGCCTGGCCCACAAATCATTCACTGACAAATACATGCTGTTTTTTAGTTACGCTATAATTACGTTATACTAATTCCATAACCCAGTGACATAACCCTACCACAGGCATCCGAAAATAACCCGAACAAGTGCTGCGGTAAACTGTAAATCACATTTAGCATCCGCATACTACCATTACCTACACAAATTGTCCTATTAAATGTTCAATTTTATGCCCATCACGCCGACATAATTGTCCTTAAATCGGCGCTTAATGTCATAGATTTTCATCTACGTCCGGATTAAAGGTGCTATGATATGCCAACCGCGTCCGAGACGAACGGACGGACCTACCTGTCTCGTCCGGAGGGTCGGCAAGGCGACAGACAGAAATGTTGCAATACATCCGCCGATCACCCGATCAATAGACTGGCTGTTTAAACGGCGATTGCTGTTGTAGCTTCTGTATGTCTATGTCTACATTGCCTTCAATGCCCATCAGAATTCACTCGTCCAATGAGTCAGTGTACCAAACGATAGTCTCACAGAGGAGTCCCAGTCACTGGAAATACTGATTCTGGACATTTATTGTCCAGAGAGCGAATGTAACTTATTGACATTTCCCAGCAGGCATTGGGGGATCTATCAAAAACGTCCTGCTGAACAAACAGCTTGTTGCACAGTCTCCCAGATGGCTGGGTGGGGATGCTGTGATTCCTATGGGAGGGTAGATACCCTGATGTCCCAGCTGGATGGCTGGCCTTGTAGGGTCTTAATTACCACAGACAGCTGTCAATGTTTCTGATATGTTTGCCTGATCAGTTCATTAGGGGCGGGATGTAACACCCCAGGTAATCGGCCACCCTGTCAGCCAGGCATCAGTGATGCAATGTAGAGATTAAAACCCTTGTCCCAGGGTAATTGTGTCAACTGATTAGCCCTGCATTGTGCCCTCTAGAAAGATTTTTAGTTTCCTGGAATTCAGGAAGACAAGAAAAAATAAGATATCATGGTACCTTATCCTTCTTATCTAGCAGTTACTGATGGTCCAGTCTAAGTAACTGTCAGTTGCCATTCTTTCTCTGGATAATAGCTCTAATTCTACTATGACAGGGCAATCTGCCAGGGGTACAGGGAGTCTAAGGCCGATGTAATAATCAGCAGTGCCCCCTGGCGGGCACGGATGGTACCAAGTAGTCTGGTGTAGCGCAGTGAAGTGCACCATTCGAGACACTGTATTGTGTAGGGCCAATAATCAGGCATGAAAATTAATCATCGAATCGTAAAATTAACACAAGTACTGCTCAAATATGAATCCACTTTAAAAAGTGTGTAAACACATTTATGAATAACACATTTTGATTTAACTTTAACTGATACTTTGAGCCAGGCACTGTTTAAATGGTCCTCACTCGGATACCATGTGGGTTCCGATAAACTTCGGGCAGTTTCTCAATTGGCACATATATCACTGTTGCCATGGTAACCTTGTAAATAACGCTGCATTCGATCAATACAATCAGCGGCCGGCATCTCGTATTGGCTTACAGGGAGACGCGCTGGAATATATGCAGCCCGATAAAATTATGAAATATTCATAAGTCATCTGGCATCTGAATGCTATATTAAGCACCCGGATATTCTGGATACAAGACTGGATATGTTCAGGATCATGGTTAGATGCAGCGGTTCAAGCAAGCAGGTCAATTAATGAGGTGGGGAGTTATCTGAAAGCATCACTATTCAATTGCGATGAATGACATTGATTATGGAGTACACCAGTTGAATACAATGTAAAGATGCAACTGGTGGACATTGGACTGACCGAGCATGAACTGACCCCTTAGATGACCAGACCACAGGAATGAATACATGATTTTTGATATCATCCCCAAACTAATGGCCGAGGATGATATGCCGTAAAACAGAGAGTTGACATCAACCAGATAGTACAATTAAATATTTATGATTAGAGGCTTATGGTAAGATTACAACTATGAACTACCTTAACAGGTGTATGTACTTAAATACAATAAAATATTATTATAGTGTACTACTGTTTTACATGTTCAAATACATACAGTAAGGAGTGATTGTATAATGTACACTGTAATATTATTTTCACACACTAAAATTAAATACATGTATTTTTTGCACTATAAGCTTTCAGACAGAAACTAATTGTGTGTTATGTTCAAATCTGTACAGTCAATGTGAAGTCAATAGTAACAACTTTCAAAAATGTCAACTGTAAAACAGTTTTGTAAATTGGACCTGTACTCGCTAAAACAGGTTTCACTGTATAAATTTATTACAAAATAAATTATAATGTTTTCAACGGAAAACATTGCAAATAGGAATGTCATCCATGTCGCTTTAACTGTCATGCAACATTATGATTGAGACATTATAAAAACAATAAAAAGTTCAGTCCTTGTTTTATTATCGACAAAATGGCGGTTGCTCCCTCATCATTTGTCAATGTTTGTGCCCAGGGGATCCTTCCATCACTGACAAGGGATCAAGTGCGAGTCAGCAATATGTGCATTAATAAACAGAAGTACACTTTTCTGAAACAATGAAAAGCAGATAATAAAATAACTGGCATGTACAATTTGAGACCTGGGTACAATCTGAGACCTCTACACAATCTGGGACTGGGGTAAAATCTGGTATCCAGACACAACCTGACACCTGGAAATAATTTGACACCAAGTCACTTGGATACAATTTGAGACCTGGATACAATAATTATTTGAGACCCGGATACATCCTGAGACCCAGGTACAAGATATACTCTAAGACCTGGATACAATCTGATACCAAGATGCTATCTGAGACCTAGATACTATTTTAGACCTAGATACAATCTGAGACCTGGATACAATCTGATACCAAGATGATCTGAGACCCGGATACAATCTTAGACCTAGATACAATCTGAGACCTGGATACAATCTGATACCAAGATGATCTGAGACCCGGATACAATCTTAGACCTAGATACAATCTGAGACATGGATACAATCTGATACCAAGGATACTATCTGAGACCCAGATACAATCTTAGACCTGGACACAATCTGAGACCTGGATAAAATCTGAGACCTGGATACTGTCTGAGACCAGTAGGGTCACCTGGATACAGTTTCAGACCCGGATACAATCTGAAATCCAGATACACTCTGACACCCAAATACAATCTGATACTGTCATTCGGTGGTGTACTGGACTTTGTGTTAGATGTAATTTATTTGTCGCGGTATCTCAGATGCAAGAGATCGGGAGGGACCCATGTATCCAACTCCTGTTTATGTGTCTTCTCTCTCGTAAACAACTCAAAGTGGCAACATCAGGATCTGGGTTACAACTTGGGTCTATTTGTCAACTTGGCCCCTCCCCAAGCCCAGCCATGGATAGCAGGGAAATAGACGACTTTTTGAGAAGATTTGCACTTAGGCCTTGTGTCACTTTTGCATGGAATACCCTGGTGGCTACACGTGGCGATGATAGACTTAATATTCGAGTAAAGTTTATAGACGACCTTCGTTTCACTCGGATAGTTGTTTGAGATGTGTCTGAACAAACCATCTGTGTTCATGTCAAGTTCTGGTTCTTGTTATGTTACTGACACACTTCAGTGGAGGGCGGATAAGATAACTGATTGTGACACTGAGTGTCTGCTCGAATCTTATCAACCACAGTGCAAACAGAACCTCAAAATAACGTCTTCAAAGCCCGGACAAAAGTTGTAAATGACACACTTTTTTTTGCCCTTTTCAGACATCAAATCTGTACTTTACACCAGTATATTTGGCATTTCTGTATATGTGTATACTTGTTGTTGCAACAAATCATATTAAAAAGCTTTTATCAGTCCCGACTTTTGGAAATAAAACATGCAGTCTAAATTTAGGACCAGAAGGAAAACTACCACAAATATCAAAGAACATGGATCTAACTCCCAATGTACATTGTCTTGTTTGGACACTTTTGAAAACTGGGATAAATACAGGTTATGTAACAGCCCTTCCAGGGACATGGCTGTGACATCACTGATGTGCACCCTGCCTCAGTAGTTGAGTCTCCTATTCCCAACCAGGAAGCAGCCCTGTCCCCAGAGGGAGTGAGACTGGGAGACAACTGGGTCCCATCTGCTCAATGTCTTCTGGCAGTGGCGAGCAGCTGAAAAGGGACTTGGGATCACCCCAGGAAGGAGGGGGTGACAGTTAACCTAGACACCAGCATCAGACAGGTCACAGACCAACAGGAGTGGAGTGGAAATATCACGTGCCTGATAAAGTGAGGGTGGCAGCTTCTAGGTTTTACTTTCTCATTTAATGTTACGTTCTTATGACTACAACATGTTGATGGTTCACTGCCCGCCAATTTGTGTTTAGTTACTTTATTAAGCTTTGAACAATTTTCGCAACTCGAAAGATTCCGCCTGCAACACATTCAAATGTAAACATAACATCCAGTTCAAAACAAAATGATTGGCAATAATGGTGATGGGAGCAGAGTTAACTACAACACCCTGTGATGTTTGACTTGTCCATGTTCTAGACAGCAGACTTCCGGTTACTAATTACTGCTTGGCCAATTCTGGGCAGATGAGATGGCACCCTTCCTTTAGTGGAAGATGGGGACTGACTGGGAGGGAGCTGTGACAGTGGTGGGATGAATATCACAGCTGATCCTAATGGTCAACACTGACAGCCCTATTATCCCCTCCAAACAGTCAGAACAGAGTATCGGGTAGAGCTCTAGAATACACTCCACACAGTCAGGACAAACACTTACCAGGTACTGCTTTGTTATTTCCTCCAAACAGTCAGCACAGAGTATCAGGTACATTACCTGGTACAATTCTAATGTCTACTCCAGATAACAGGACAAATACTCAGCAACAGCACTAGTATCACATATTAGAGTCAGGACAGAATATCAGGCAGACTCTACTGTTCTAAGTCAGGACAGAATATCAGGCAGATTCTACTGTTCTAAGTCAGGACAGAGTATCAGGTACAACTCTAGTATATACTCCAAACAGTCAGAATAGAGTGTCAAGTATAGCTCTAGTATATACTCAAAACAGTCAGAATAGAGTATCAAGTACAGCTCTAGTATATACTCAAAACAGTCAGGACAGAGTATCACTGTGACTATCAGGTACAGGTCTAGTATATACTTCAAGTTCAAACAGTCAGGACATAGTATTAAGTAGACCTCTACTATATAGTCTAAACAGTCAAGACATTTATTGGAGCCCTAGTATCTCCTCCGGGTGGTTTGAGTGTTTGAGTAACATCCTTTGTCACCACCCTGAGTGACAGAGTTGACAACTGCATGTTAACACTGCTTCCCTTACAGCCAGAACCACAGGTGACAGATTCACCTGTGAAATAGGTTACATCACCTGTAGAGGTGTGACAGTGACAGGTACAGGTGTGACATCACCTCCCAGTCCCCAGCTACACCTCCTTCCACATCCTGCTGCCTTGCCTTTGCTGACTGTAGACTTTTGGCATGATGACAACACCATGACATCGTAAACAAGAGGAGAGAGTGCACAGAGGCATCCCCAATCAAACAGGGTGCTAATGGTGCAATAACAGAGGCCATAACAAAGCCATAGATTCGGCGAGATTTCTGATTTATAAGCATCCCAATTACACCATACATCTGCAAAAACTAGAGTACGTCTACACAAAAACATGGATTAACGTATAAACACATGAGGAGTGATGCATTATCAGTTTCTAAACAAAACATGGCCAAAATTCTGACATGATTAATTACTGACTGCAATAGGTCAACAAAAGTGGCTTAATCATTTAAATACCCACAATGCACTAGCAGTTATGGTTCGGATATTTGATGATATTAGACAAAATAGACTTGTTGGGAAAGTATCATGAATACACCCCTTGTGCAATAGTTGAGCAGAAATTGTACACTTATTTATCAGCTGGAAAGTCAACTTTTATGACTTTACTGGTAGTATTTATGCCATCTGCACAAATGAACCACATCACCATAAAATCACGCAACCTACATAATAATTAATGTGTCCAATAAGATTGATACACGACTGAAACACGGGACCATGTCAAGTTACATAACAATAAATTATCAGCTACAGTGTAAACATTGTGCTAGAAAAAAATCAAAGGCAAACAAATACTTGCAATGTACACACATGATGCTATTAGATTTTTTAAACCAATCTACTACAAAAGGAACACCACATGTAAATACAATGTTGATCTAAAAAAATACATAGATTTCATCTTCATCACTTTTTCAATTAAGAAGTTAAGACAGGTTTACAATATCTATATCACCCCTAATCAGTCCATGGCATGTCCATTGATGCACTCGCATGTATACCGACCGATGAATGTCACGGACATGAAATCTCCATAGCACAGGTGAAAAACAGTTGCTACATTTCATTTGATATTCTCTCGGGGCTTGTTGCATCGTCATGGCAACACTGTCCCAACATCAGTAATCATTTTTACGTGACTTGGGATCAATATAATCGTTTTAGCGAGGCAGACACGCACACAGCCACTATTAACGTTTCATTAGTCAGATGTATTCTGATTACTTAGGCCAGGAAGGATTTTTCTTTTGCATATTAAATTACTGACAAAGTAAACAGAGCAAATAATAACTGAGTGGTTTCTTGCATTCAAAACATTGGCTACATCGCTAATTCATGTAAAACCATATCAGGCACAATGAGAATTTACAATGAAGATATGTACAATAACAAACAATCAACCAACCTTTTACTCTAACTATCTGTCATGTTTAGCTGCCATTAATACACACACCAGAATGGAAATTACCTGATTATTTATGAGCATAAAGACATCAATTTTTGCAGACCACATCCATTAAAGTGAAGGCAAATAAATCACTATTCTATGTTGAATATTTTGTATGCATCGTTGTGATACTTACGTCTTGCGTTTATAACAATAATGTCAATGGTTCAGAAAAAAGCAAAATAAATTATATTTTGCCTGACAGAAAGCATCCGTTCAGTATTCAGTCTGGCACGTACATGGTATAATGTAACATTACTGGTGCAGTTATTGTTCTTACAAAATATATGCTCAATGAATTATAACAATTACATCTTATATTTCCCACTAGCCATTTTAAATATCAACCACTCCATTCAGCATACACTATAAACAAGCAACACCAAAGTACAACATTAAGATTTAAGATAATTAATTGAAAGGACACTGATGACTGTAATTCCCACATGTATATATATATATATATATATATATATATATATATATATATATATATATATATATATATACACTGTATATATATATATATATATATATATATATATATATACATGTGTGTGTTATATATATATATATATATATATATATATATATATATATATATATATTATAACATATTTCTGTATAATGATGGAGCTTCACAAAGAAAACACCAGACTTTGTACTTTAAGACCATTTTCTTTGACAATCAGACAATGTTTGAACAATGACTGTGTATGCACTGAGTACCATCAACCTACATCAAATACTGCATCACTTCTGGTGACAGGTGGGGACAGACTACAATGTCAACATTTCATTTTGTTAGTTCTGCAAGCAACTCGTGCATATCATACTCAAATGTTCTTTAAAAATATATGCACAGAATATCTGTGCAAAGAACATTTTTCTAAAAATGTTGAGATAAATCAGAGAAAAATATGTTTTCAGCAAAAATCAACAGACCTATTTGGCATCATTGGGAAGCATTCAGCCATGCTGTAATTACTGCACAAAACCACCACTACGTACAGCATTGGTGGAGTGAACTGGGCCACCCTGGAGTGAACAGATGTATCGTAGCGGTCCTGCTAGATAAAGGGGAAGGTACCAATTAACAATAAGTCCAAACAAGATTAAATTAACTACAATCCACTTTATTACACCCTCAAATTACGACCCACTGCACTACTCACATCTACATAGATGTCCAGCCAGTTACGACACAAGTGTGACCACACACAGACACACACCCTGCAGGCTCAGCTCCTGCCAACCAACTCTCTCACTTTCCTCTTCCAATCTTCTATATCTCAGCTAGCCTGACAACACATTCAAATTAACCAATGGGGGTCTTCAGAATTCCCGCCCAGCATACATAAAGACAAAGACATCAACTATGCTATTGGTAATTATGAACATGTGGTTTGGGAGTCTTCATATTCCCGCCAAGCATACTTAAAGATAACACACTAACTAGGCTACTGCTAATTACTGACATGACCACTACTTATCTCATCTCTGGTATAAACACTCCTTATCTCATCTTAAACACTCCTTATCTCATCTCTTGTATAAACACCTACTCACTAATTAATTCATAACCTAATATTTTATAATAAGCCCTACCATATCATTTATCGTAGCGGTCCTGCTAGACAACGGGGGAGGTACCAACTAGAACTACAATAGCCACTAGCTGCTTAATCTTATTCTTTATTAAATCCAGAGTATACACAATAACTTGCATGACAATGCCTGTCCAACCCAGCTACGACACGGAGGCAGCCCAGCCTCACCTCCCAGCCCAAGCCGGAGGGAAACCCTCCAGCTGCACACACTTCACTCTGTGTGCGCCTGACAACTACGATAAATGATATGGTAGGGCTTATTATAAAATATTAGGTTATGAATTAATTAGTGAGTAGGTGTTTATACAAGAGATGAGATAAGGAGTGTTTAAGATGAGATAAGGAGTGTTTATACCAGAGATGAGATAAGTAGTGGTCATGTCAGTAATTAGCAGTAGCCTAGTTAGTGTGTTATCTTTAAGTATGCTTGGCGGGAATATGAAGACTCCCAAACCACATGTTCATAATTACCAATAGCATAGTTGATGTCTTTGTCTTTATGTATGCTGGGCGGGAATTCTGAAGACCCCCATTGGTTAATTTGAATGTGTTGTCAGGCTAGCTGAGATATAGAAGATTGGAAGAGGAAAGTGAGAGAGTTGGTTGGCAGGAGCTGAGCCTGCAGGGTGTGTGTCTGTGTGTGGTCACACTTGTGTCGTAACTGGCTGGACATCTATGTAGATGTGAGTAGTGCAGTGGGTCGTAATTTGAGGGTGTAATAAAGTGGATTGTAGTTAATTTAATCTTGTTTGGACTTATTGTTAATTGGTACCTTCCCCTTTATCAGTGTAACAGCATGATCTGCACTGTTTACTACTCGACATACTGTCCTTGTGCCTGTTGGTTTTACAACACATGTTGTAACCTTAAGTTCTGGATTAGTCAGTTCCATAGACATGACTGACTCTGTCACCAAATAATCACCATTATGTGCCCGAGTTAACGCAACAGGAAATGTCATCTCTGATCTAGCAGGCACACATACAGAACCAACTGTTCTTGCCAAACTAGACCTTGATGCTAGTTGCTCTAACCTGAACGTTCTATTTCCTGATAATGTGATTTCACCTGCTTCAAAATTTAGTTTTGCTTTGTGCTTTGTCAGGAAATCCATCCCTAATATTAGTGCATGGTGACCCTCCAGTACATGAAAGTCTTGCTCAAAGCAGTTACCAGATATGTGTATTGAAACAACCACACTGTCTGTCACTCTGTGTGATTTTCCTCCCACCCCAGTGACTTTTCCAAATTTTGGAGAAATGTGTTTTACCAATTTCTTTGGCACTGTAGCAAGAAATGTTTCTGAAATTACCGAAATGTGGGCTCCACTGTCCACAAGAGCCTGACACGTGGACCCTCCTACTCTTACTGATAAGAGGTTTTCCTGACATCGCTCATCTGCTAGTGACAGAGTAATTTCTGCTGATTTGATAGTTCTAGATCTGTTTGGTTTCTGTCTGATGTTTCTGTGGTGCCTGTTAGTTTTAACAAGCCCACTCTTTCATTGTCTCGGTCCTACCTGGCACTGGCTTCTAAAATGATCATACTGGTGACATGCATAACACTGTCTTCCTATGGCTGGACAACCCTGGTAAAATGTACTACACCACCTACCGCAACGGTGACACGGCTGGTCCTGGCGCTGTGATCTCCTCTGTGGGCGACTCTCCCCTGTCCAGCGGTCCGAGTCCCGTCGTGGTGACTCAAAGCGGACGGTGCGTCCCGATGTCTGTGGTCGTCTCCCGTAATTTCCACGCTGTGAGTTACGTCCGATATCCCGTGGTGGTGATTCGAATTGCATCGTTCGTCTTCCTGGCGAGCGCTCCGGTGTGTGATCACGGGTTTCACGATAGTGATCCCTGGTCTCCAGCTGTGCCACAATCCTCTCCTGGATGGCCGATGCCACGGTAGCAATATGCTGCTCTGGCGTTATTTCTGCCTTTGCTGGAGCAGTCATGGCGCTCAAGGCAGCCGGGCATTGTAGCAGTTCTTGTACGCTTTGTGGCTGCGACTGCTCCACGAATGGTGCCACTGTCTCATGCAGTCCACCCATGATAAGTCTCACCTTCTGCATGTCCGTCAACTGCAGTCCACGTGCAGCGTTGAGTATGGTGGCAGTGAAGTCCGCAATGGACTGTCCTGGCTGTTGTCGTCGCTGGTACAAGTCTCTCTCTTGTCGCCAGAGTGCTTGCTGGGATACGCGGAAGCGTTGCAAGAAACGGTCTCGCAGTATCGGCCAGTCGTTCTTCCCTTCGTCATCCAGCGACTGATGCCATGTCAGGGCGAGGCCTGACACATGGAAGGCGAAAGCATCGGCCTTCTGTTTGTCGCTCATATTCTGCAGCCTGGCGTAACGCTCATATTGTTCGAGCCAGCTGTCAGATGTGACCATGTCGCCTGTAAATGTTTCCACCGAATATCCAGGCCTTGGCGCTGCCATGTTTTTCATCTGATCGACGAGAGCCGTTATAACATCAGCAGTAATGCCAGCCTCCATGGCATCCGTGGCTCTATCTGAGTTGGTCGCCATTTTTACCGTTGCTGAAGTGTGTGATCTGGTTCGGCTGGCTGGAACGTCTGTCTTTTTACCCATAAATAAATCAATCCTACACTAGTAAAAGAGAAACTGGAATTTTGATAAATATATTTTAAAAAAATCTCTACCCGGATTCTCCACCAATTTATCGTAGCGGTCCTGCTAGATAAAGGGGAAGGTACCAATTAACAATAAGTCCAAACAAGATTAAATTAACTACAATCCACTTTATTACACCCTCAAATTACGACCCACTGCACTACTCACATCTACATAGATGTCCAGCCAGTTACGACACAAGTGTGACCACACACAGACACACACCCTGCAGGCTCAGCTCCTGCCAACCAACTCTCTCACTTTCCTCTTCCAATCTTCTATATCTCAGCTAGCCTGACAACACATTCAAATTAACCAATGGGGGTCTTCAGAATTCCCGCCCAGCATACATAAAGACAAAGACATCAACTATGCTATTGGTAATTATGAACATGTGGTTTGGGAGTCTTCATATTCCCGCCAAGCATACTTAAAGATAACACACTAACTAGGCTACTGCTAATTACTGACATGACCACTACTTATCTCATCTCTGGTATAAACACTCCTTATCTCATCTTAAACACTCCTTATCTCATCTCTTGTATAAACACCTACTCACTAATTAATTCATAACCTAATATTTTATAATAAGCCCTACCATAGATGGACCAGAAGACTTCAGAAGGCAGCAAAATGATTCCGAGCACACAGGCTTTTTCATCAAGAATCTGCAACTGCTCCATTGTGCTACTGAGAGCCATATTTTGTATGCTCAAACAAGGGACGTGTTCGTATGCTGCCAACAAAATTAAGTCTTTAGAAAATCAGGTCAACCTTTGCAATCATTACATTTTTATTTCTTTGATTTTGCAACATACTTGCAACAGTAAAAACAGCAGTGGAAGAAAATCACTGGCATTTTGTTCAGATAATTATGCGAAAAAATAGCGGTCTGCTCCCTGCCATCGGAAGCCGGAGAGTGCAGTAAATTAATATTTTCAATTGATTTTGTTATTTTCCCAACGAGAACAATTAATTCTGTCGACTGCTCAAGCGTGCCACACAAGGCAGTAACAATTGCTCATTCGGACAGTTTCTATGATTAGAACGACACAGCACAGCACGTGAAATATCACACCATTAATATTATCAGGAAGTGTTTTTTCCCCAATCTGCATTTATTTCGCTGGTGTTTTATGATGAATTAGCAGGAGTTCCCTGCCGCCTGGCTGTGGTGGAGATGTAATCTAGGCCCAGTGATGCACTGCCTCAAGCAGTTTGGAGAGAATAGTGGGAAAGGATGGGTGGGCCAGATATTAATTAGCTGTGCCAGTTAATTACAATCTGAATTGGTGGTAATGACCATCTGTAAGGATAATTAGCACTGGGATTGCTCACTCTGTTTCATGGGAGGGTGTGGCTGGGAAATGAGGAGGGAGTCGTCACCATGGCAACTGAAGTGCGAAGCAAGTGGCTATCCAGTTAAATGTGCCTGGATATTAATGCATCATCCAGTGTAACTGGGGTAAGTGGTCCACATAGTTCACAATTGACCATGGGTGACGGACCCATTGCAGAAATATAAAATAATGGATACTGATTATTTATAATTATTTAAATGAATTCAATTTTCATACACCTGTAGTATGATTTACATATGCTGTTTTGCTGTCATCTTCTCGATTAAAAAAATAAAGATTGTCAGTTTATTTGCACACTGCACTGTGACTGCAGTCACTGCCACCTTTTTGAAACAACACAACATTTCGAAAATTCAATAACAACAGTTTATTATAAATAAATCATTAAAAAAAATAATCGAAAGAAATTTCATTACCATTTTATGATAACGCTTGTTCTGTGATGGTTCTGTCCTCTCATATTTGTTTTAATTACGTCACAAATTAATTACAACAATAACAAAATACTAGTGTTTATGACCTGTAAGATAAACATCCATTAACTTTTTTGGCAAATGTCTATAATACATATTCAATATAAAATTGACTTATCACGTTAATAAAAGATAACGGTGGAGGCAATTGTTCCAGCAAGACATACGTTCACTCTGCATGATCACGACATAAAGTGATATCTCAACCTTTTTCATGGCCAATCGGGGACAAATGATACGACATGCTGTGCTCCTGACTTATCTGATCCAATGAGTCAGGAATGTCCTGGAGGATTCCTGTTAATCAGAAATAACCTCCTTCACTGGTTGCCTAAATTACTTACACGCGCCACTGACGTACAGACGACGATTTCACTCAGAAGGGAAGTGAGGAATTCCACCCGATTATGCACCCTTCATCCATGTTGAATAGGCACAGGTGATGTTATATTTCCCTCCCACTTGTGCTATTTGTTCCCACTTTCCCTCCCTGTCTGGAGCCATGCCTTCGCTGCAGAGGGACAGCGCCAGGCACCAAGGGTTTTTCCCCAGACAGCCAGGGGTGAATAGGCTGTGACCCCAACTGAACCCAACCCCTTCTGGGCCCATGGGAATGAGGGCAATTGGTTTTACCAACAGATATATCTATGGTTTTACCCCGGTGTAAAAAGAAACTGGTGTGAAGACTATAGAACACGGGCATGTGGAAAGTCTACTGTATGCTTGCATATGGTATACATAGAAACCTGAACGTAACAAGAACAATTTAACAGACAAAACTTAAAGATTTTTATATGAAAAATAACAAGAAAAAATATCAGGAAGAGACACCTTACTGTCACGACATAAATTTACAAAAAATAAGCTATGCACTGGAATATAACACTAACACATACTTTTCATTAATTTATCGACAGTTGTCAACAACTTTAAAATGTAATTCTTCCCCAGCACTTAAAACAACTTGACATAATCTTTTAAAGTGTCATTCTTTCTTTTGCAGCTTTCAACAGTTTTCTTCTTGGATTCAATCTTCACCAGTGTTTAATGACTGATGTAATTATACCAGTAACTATGTACTGTAAGTGCATCCCCTCCAATGTGCCAATCTCCATCACCCCTCTCCATGTCTATGTGCACAATAAACTGCACGTGTAATATGGTATGTTTTTCATTTAGGGCTTTTCTCCTACATGACAGAACTAAATGTTCAATATCCAGTCTCCAAACAAAATGTATTCCTGAGAGACACCACATTTCCTTAAAAAGTGACATCACTGAATGGGCTGCCACCGCAGTCACCGCGGCCCCCAACCACGCAGAGAAAAACATTCTGAAAAATGGAATTCAATTAACTTGTTGATCCGACGGTTGATGAATAAATCTGCCTGTAAATTCCCCTATGGGCTCAAATGCGCAAGTCGTGTTTGTCTCGGAGCGTAATGTCATCAGCGAATTGAGATACGATGGAACGGCAAATGAAAGGTTGGCATATTAATAAACTGGTCAGGGACATTACCCGATGACGGAACTGCACGTTAGCAACAAATGCAGGGAAAATTTAAATGGAAGTGTTTTTATGTACAGGGGCTGGGAGGGTTGAAGGTCAACAACTGAATCACATTTCAGTCTGAGTCACAGGACCAATAGCTGCATCCAAATAGGTTATTTGTGCACTATGGCTGCAAGGTCAGCCATTTCACCATCAATGTTGCATGATTACAGAAGATTGATGGCAACACAAACTGACATTAATACAATATTTTTATTTATTTTCCATGATACCTTGTCGACAAATACATTGGAGCATCACAGTATACAGTTCCCACATAGGCCCCCATCTACAGTATAACATTACATCTGTATTATGTATGGATATGCCATGGCACTCCTCTAAGAAGGATTGGAGGTACACAGAATAAAAATGCAACACAAAAGAAAGAAATGCTGGTCAGCATGACTATATAATTATGTCGGGAGGAGTATAATAATTATGGACCAACTTAAGATAAACAGATGTGCACGCATAGGTCACATGAATGCAATGATAAACTCAATTGGTTCAAGAAAAACTAGTCGAGATGTTTAAAGTTTCTGAGCATTGGTCTGGAGGTCAGTCGTTATCTTGGACTGGTGAATAACACAGATCCACAAGATAACACTCAACTGGCAATCTTGATGGTCGGATAACTGGTCAGATAACAGATACAATCTCATTTATTCAAATGAACCATCTACCCAGCCTGTGTACAAGTTATTATAATTATAGTACATAGGATACTTGCCACTTGGTTCAAATTGTATGTCGGTAGCCTCCAAAGCACACAGATTTTTACAACTTTTTGAAACTAGTATAAACTAGTACAACGTTTGTCAGAATATCAAACGTGTTTTGGCCACACAAAGGACAGATCTATGGATAAAGCTATGACTACAGCAAAACAACAGACATGTCCTGGATCAGTGGATTAATGGGAGTATGCGGGTTTTTATTGACAAATAAGCCAGGCATACCCGGTTGTGACGGATGGTATTAACTCAACAGTGGTTCATTCACCAGTGAAGGCAGAATATTGTCTGAGTTAATGACAGATTGGTTGTTCTGGAATCTCGCTACAAGTGAATGGGCAGTAACATATGCAACTGCTGTGTTGGAATGCAATTATCTCAATCAGAGTGTAATGGGGTGGGCACAATCACCCAGTAAGGGCCCCTGCAAGGTCTCTACATCACCATGGTCAGTATAAACAAACCACATGAGATAAATACCCATGCAAGGGTCATTGGTGAACCCTGGGATCACCCTCTGTACCCCTATAAGTTACCCTGACCATTTAGCTACACATGTAAAGTTGTAAGTGTCACAGTGTCCTGGCATGAGGGCGTGAACCCTGGAAGATAAGGAAGGGTGGATGATGGGAGGGGGAAGTCCACTGGCTGTCCAGAACAGACTGACCACAGCCAGCAAGAGAAACTGACATTCAACATGTATTCCTGTATCCCCATGTCAAATTATGACCCCTGTGTTGGAATGAATGATGGCTGCAGTGCTGGACTTTGGAAGAGCCCTTTGATGTTTGACCTGTCTATCTTTGAGATAAACTTTCTCCTCACTTATAAAATAAATAGTTTCACTTGTCTCTGTGCAAACAATGCGCAAACGTTATCTGACCACAGCCGCTGAACCAAGCCCGACCCTGTCTGTACCTGGCCCAGTTTCACAGATCTATAGGCGTGGCACCCTTTCACTTCCTGCACTCCTGTCCACTCTGTGTCCAGGTACAACACCCCCTTCCCCCATGACTGGCTCCGCACTGCACCGAATGACCAGTCCAGCTTCTGTTGGTTCTCTACAAAAACTTGGCTGATAGCACTACAGTGGGCACAGGGGAGAGCATAACCCACAGCCAGGCGCGTTGGCACATTTCCAGGAACCAGGAAATTCCTGGGAGACAGCCGCAAGCCTCCTATAGAGGGCCTGGCACTGCCCGACAGGAAACCATGGCCTCATTGAGGCTACTGCAGCCAGCAGTCCTCCCTTGGTCTGAACTCTGTAGTGGACAGGCTGACAGGGGCTGTAACTGGCAATACTGCACTGGTCAGTGAATCACAGAAAGCTTGCTTGCTTATAGACCAACTCATTTTGGACCGACTCGAAGCATCCATTCATTAATGACTTGCATGTATGTAGTTCTGTTGAATAAACTCAGTCAAAGTTTCATTAATTCTGGACTAGCACAAAACGTAGACACTATGTAGACTCACTGAAGTTACGCATTCATTCTGGACTGACTCACAGCTTCAATTAAGTCTGTACTCGCTACTGACACAATGCACTGTGTGTGGACAAATACCAAACTCACTAAGTCACTTTGGATGTACTCAAAGCTCTGCACATGTCCTGGACTGTCTCTTTACCACACCCTCATATACATCATGGCAGATAGGTGACTTACTTCCCAGCCCCATCTAGTCCTCTATCCATTGCCATTTCCCCCATACTTATTATTTTACAGGAACACAATGATACACGTATGAAACAATGCTTCATGTAATCATTCAAAACAATGAGTGAAAAAATTCCTTTATGCAAACTATGTTATGGAGAACATTTGTCAAACACATGAACACATCTAATATAGGCTGTGCGCCCCAATGCTCACATGGTCCCATTTTCTAACCTCAAAAGAAAACCAACACCTTTCTTCCCTCAAAAAGCACACCCTACCTTACCTCACACACAACCTGAACTGAAGACAATGTTCCCATTTGTGTCAAACTAACACCAGTCACCAGTAAAATTACACAAACGACACAATTCTTAACAAATGAAATGTGAGAGAAACATGCTCATGATGTATCATCCACAATGCCCACCCAGTACGTTTACTACACGATTAAAAATAGCACTACAGGAATGCGATATACCCATAACAAACATTAAAGTATCGGGTCCTCGATAAGGTGTAACAACGTGTGTGGAGGGATCAAAATCACGGGGTTCGCCTGGTCGGGGATCTGGCAGATGGAAGGAATGCCACACGTAATATGTACTGAATCAACAGTACATGCTAAGGCAGAGAATATTTTTTTCTCGAATGTACTAGTCATTTACTGGGATCAAGATCTATTCGAATTTGATCCAGCGATATTGAGCAGTTGGTTCTGCAACGTTGAAAATGTTTATAAATCCGAAACGTGGAAATTACTCCAATGCAAAGGCCCAGAAATGCAACCCCAGTTAGGTTGAACAAAAAGTATGGGTACTCGAATGAAAAGTAAAAATTGGTGTTCTAGCACTAACAAATTTACAAATATTTATCACATTTCCATAACAGGTAGATGAGAGGGTTGTGTTTCTATAGTCCCATAAGACATACAGACTCTCAGTAAGTTCCAAAATACAAACATTGCAGGTACATTAATTGTATCAACTTGACATTTCTATAATTTGAGACCCCCCATACCTCCCACCATCACAACAGCATCCCCCCAAATGTACCACAAATAAAAATTGTAGTTGTACCTACCCTGTGGTGGGGTGAATACAGAACTCTGTAGCTATTGGCTGCTTGTAGTATCCAAGTTTCCCTTGCTCCCTATTCAGCTGCTAGGCCCTACTAGGCTGAGGCTTCTCAGGCATGTGGGTTAGACCCAGTCCCACCAGAGCTATTTTTGGCGGCAGCTGGTGATTGGATCGAGACTAGTAGAAGGCTTACTACCTGGAACACAATTGCTGCCTCTAAGTCACTGCTGCCAGGAGTCATTGCTGTGGGTGAATAACACCCATGACTCAATCGTAACTCAGACTTTAGTGATGTCTTTTGGTTAAGCTAATGATTAATGACATATGATTTAACATAAATTGTCCCTGGATTTTGTTACATTCAACTTCTTAATACCACAAACAAATTCAAAATCGTGTTTTGCTGAAGATAGGAGAGAGAGATGAGAGGAGAGGAGAGGAGAGGAGAGGAGAGGAGAGGAGAGGAGAGGAGAGGAGAGGAGAGGAGAGGAGAGGAGAGGAGAGGAGAGGAGAGGAGAGGAGAGGAGAGGAGAGGAGAGGAGAGGAGAGGAGAGGAGAGGAAGAGATATTGTAGAGCAGAGAGGGAGAGAAATGGAGAGAGAGAGGGAGAGTAGAGAGGGAGAGCAGAGATGGAGAGTAGAGAGGGAGAGCAGAGAGGGAGAGTAGAGAGGGAGAGCAGAGATGGAGAGTAGAGAGGGATAGTGGAGAGGAGAGAGAACACAGCAGAGAACACAGAGCAGAGAGGGAGAACAGAGAGGGAAGAGAGATAGAGGGAGGCGGAGAGGTGGATAGGAAGAGCAGGGAGCGAAGAGGGAGAGCAGAGAGCGGAGAGGGAGAGTGAGGTTAGATTGAAACCACAATGTCTCACTTGTCATTCACTAATAATATATTCCAAGTAAAACATTCATAACATCGGTTGTTCCGGTTCACATTTTCACCAATTAATCACCTTATGAGTCAAGTTATTAACACCACAATATCCTGCTACTGTAGGCAATTTTATAGTGCTTAAGTAGCAAAAATGCTGTGTCAACAGCATAAACTACTGTGTCAGCAGTTTCCACCAAAGTTTTCAGTTTCATTTTTGGGTATGTTGTACACTGGATATGTCAGTTTCCACCAACAGTTTCAGTTTCATTTTTAGTAAGTTGTACATTGGCTTCCACCAAAGTTTTCAGTGAAAAAGTCCTATCTTCATATGTAAGTAGTTACATCAGACATCTTAGTCTGCCAGGATCTTTAATATGCAGAACAAATGCACAACCATAGAGATAACATTGTGATCTATAGAAAGCCTTCCTAAATAAATTTTTGGGGGGCACCACATATTTCTATAAAATAAATTTTGTGGTGTTTAAAAATAAAACATAACTAAGACTACACTATGTGAGTGATTATAATATTACAATACCTGTGTTAATACTATATAAGACCAAATTGCAACAACAACAAAACAACTATATTTCATGCAATTACCAGGTATTTATAATGTTGGCCATGCATAATATTGAAGAGTATAATTTATATCTAAAAAGAACATAAATTACGAAAAAGCAGATTAAGGAGATGTATCTTCAGTTCACTCCTAAAACATACAGAGTCATGCTGGTTTCTTATCTCTAGTGGAAGAGAGTCCCACTGGGAGGATCCTGCAAATTAACATGCTTGATGGCTGAACCATATCAGGCTTACCCCAGGAGGAACAACCATGATAGTTTTGGGTTGGCTAAGTGAAGTGTGTGAGAGGGCATGTAAGTAAATACAAGATCAGCATGGTCCAGTGGACAGTCTCCATGCATGGTGGTTTCCGCTGAAAGTTCTCCTGCCAGTTCGTGTCACACGTCAGACATCTAAGTTTATGTAACACGGCCATAACCTTTAAATATGCAGAACAAACTCATGACCAGAGTAGCGTAATACACACAGTGATACGTCCCTATATTCTACTCATTACCAACAAAATTGAACAGTGCTCTGTGCCGAAACTGAAAGGTTACCAAGTTTCCCTCCTGTTGTTTTACTGCCGCCATTACCCAGCCAACAGCTGACACTGACTCTGGTCGGTCTGCCCTGCCTGCTTGAGGTGCACATAACATGTTGTTAACCAGCTGATAAAACTACTTTCAAACACAAACATAAAATGTGTCATCGTAAAATGTCACGGAAGGGTACAGACTACGCACACATGGAAATATATACACACAAAAAGAAGTTATGGCTGCTTCGACTGTTGAGCAACAACCTACTATAACACAGCAGGCAATTTTATTTTTAAAGACTTGTAAACAGCCCGAGAAATGTTGTACAGATTTTGCTCAGATACTGATCTGTTTTCACGTTGAAAATCGTTGATTTTTTTCTTTGACTAATGTCCAGCGTATTTTGGTTTTCACACTGTTGTGATGAAGACAAGAATACTCAAGCAATGACAATGTGACAACTGGGAATAACAGAACGGAAGTGTTGTGTCACTGTCTGTCAAGAACAGGAACTTATGATCGAGTGAATAATTATCGGAAGTTCTGAAGTGAGACAGAGTAAATCATACTGACTCAAAAGGTATTTACTTGAAATTGCTTTAGTAATTTTTGCTCTCATTACTTTTACTGGCTTTCTGCCAACATTGTGTTTGCCAATAGAAGTCTCACCTACAATGAAAATACGACAGTAAGTATTCACTGAAATTACACAATTCATGCATTATCAGGACAAAAGTCTTGCATCACTGTCTGTCAAGAACATGTCAACATTATTGGAAATACTGATGTGATGTAGAGTAAACAATTCCAACCAAAAGGTTTTTTTGTAAACCATTACTGTTATTGCCTGTCTAGAAAATAGTGTGAATGCATAAAATAATGACCTCCACATTTATTGTCACTTTGGCATGTTACAACATTAAGTAAATTTCATTATCAATGTACCGGCTTCAGAAGTTCTGACCTGGACCTTCGTCTAAGCAGTGAGTAACTCAGTTGGACACGACTATAAAAATGGTACTGTCTTGACTATGAACAACTTGATCAATGAAGAAAGCTTACACTGAACAGGGCTCACAACCTGTTCTGAAGAAGGTATCTCAACTATGTAGGGCATGAATATGAACAGGATATAACAACTGAAACTAGGTATGGCATGACTATGAGCAAGGCATGACAACTGAGTAGGGAATGATTATGAACATGACACGACTATTAACAGAACAACTGAGAACAAACAACTGATGACTGTGCAGTGCTACTATGGTCAGAGCAGGCAAGTATGACATGATTGTCATCAGGACATTCAGTTAAGTAGGATATATGTTGATAGGGCATGAATCACAACATCTCTGGCATTCTATTTTTACTTCTTGAACAAAGAAATCAACCCTTCACACCTGTCTGAAACACATCTTTCCATATTGACTTCCCTTACTGAATTCACCTTCTGTTGACAGCGTGGATCATCACATGATACACGTCTGCTTTCACTTTACACCAGTGCCTTTCTCTGTAAGGCAATTTTTAAACATATTTATCAATGGCAGCTGCCCTTGGCTTCCCCATGTCTGCTGCCACACATTTTTTACAGGCCCGCTGTTGGCGGATGAGTTATTTAAGCAGATGGTGTGATCAGCCCAGAGACATGCCAAGAGAAGGGAAATTAATACCCCCAACTGAAGAGTTTCCAGCCAGAATGCAACACCCTTGGTGAGTCTCCACACCTCCACGTGATGGTAGTCATTAGTTACTCCACAGGGCCAGAGCAGTACCCATGGAACAGTGTGGACAAGTAACAAAGGGAACAGGTTCTATCAAACTTACGTCATCCAGACTCAAATTTGGATGGTTTATTGCCAGGTAATTTTATTAATTGTTTATGGCATTGTGGAGTCAACCACTCAAATAGTCGTCAGAACATTCCTTGCCTTTGTCCAACCTTTTCTCCACGCCTCCTCCAACACATGTACATACAACATATACAATCAGGAATATTATCAAACTGACACCTAAAGCATGTATAATGTAAAACCAAACGCAACTAAGAATTTTTAAAGACAATCACATCTCCTCACGTACAAGTTGTAACTTGGTGAGAAAATATTAATATAATAACAAAATCGTGACTGAGTCGTGATTTACTCAATTTATGACAAATATTGCACCATTGTATGATTTCATTTTCAGTATTTTCTTTAAAAGATGTCAGTAAACATCAACAAATGGGGTTATTCATTACAGGTGCTATTGACATTTGTCATATTGATATATAGTTGAAGTAAGTGTCCAGTTGTTTGATAGTTTCCAGTATTGTCACATAGGCAACATAACAGGTTTTTAACTTATAATAATACATTTTATTTTATAGCTAATTTCAGCTGCATGATGATTAATCTGAATAAAACAGGTACTTCATAAACCTAGTTATTTGTTGATAACTCATTCGCTAATGTTGTTCACAAGTGACTACCATCATAACTAAATGTATTTGGATACCTATAAATAACAAATTCTCAGCTGTGATGTTTTGTCATGGGACCACTATACACTGCAATCTTACGTAGGTGAACGGCTGGCTACACACAGTCTATGCGTCATTACTTTTTACCCTTCACCTCCGCTTTACATTTCCCCCGGATCTGGGAAATAAAAAATTAAACATTCTGACACACACTGCTCATTTCACTAAAGAAATCCAGGAGGATATAGGGACATCCCAATTGTATATTTCTGAAAGAAACCATAAACAGTTACCATCACATAACTGTTGGTCAGCACGACAGTGGACAGCTGCCTGGGACATCCTTCACAAGTGACACGTAATGGGCCATTCCCATTCTTCCTGGCACGCAGGTAACATCACTCCCCCACCTGTCCGGCATACATCTCCCGGCGCCCCGCCCGTCAGAAGTAGATACCCTTGAGAGTGTGAATCTAGAAGAGGAAGAAGGACTGCAGCTTTGTTGGGATCATTTAAGACGTTCCAATCAGTTTTTATTGCTATTTATATAGCAGAAGTGAAGACTGTCTGTGGTGACAGGCCAGGAAGACAAGACATGGAGGGAGATGGAGCAATGAGGGAGATACATGTGGCTGAGGAGTGCCACAGCACAGCACGGCACGGCACGGCACGGCACGGCACGGCACGGCACGGCACAGCACGGCACAGCAGAGCACAGTAGTGCACCCGAGCATGGCATAGTTCAGCCGAGCATGGCATAGTGCAACCAAGCACAGCATAGCTCAACCGAGCAAAGAATAGCACAGTCAAACACAGCCAAGCACAGCACAGCACAGCACAGCACAGCACAGCACAGCACAGCACAGCACAGCACAGCACAGCACAGCACAGCACAGCACACAGCAGAGCACAGTAGTGCAACTGAGCACAGCATAGCTCAACCGAGAAAAGAATAGCAGTCAAGCACAGCACAGCACAGCACAGCACAGCACAGCACAGCACAGCACAGCACAGCACAGCACAGCACAGCACAGCACAGCACAGCACAGCACAGCACAGCACAGCACAGCACAGCACAGCACGAGCACAGCAGAGCACAGCCGAGGGAGGGACTGGGATGGAGGGAGGGAGGGAGGGAGGGAGGGTGGGAGGGAGGGATGGATGGATGGAGGGAAGGAGGGACGGAGGCAGTGAGGGAGGGAGGGAAGGAGGGACGGAGAAAGAAGGATTACAGTTGTGATGTAGAAAGATGGATGGAAGAACAGACTGGGTAAGAGAAACATAGCAGTCAGACAACCTGCGTCTTGGTCTACCACTTAACTAGAAATAGTCACAAGGCTATGACAATCATAAATCAGGCAATTTTCTGCCCCATGTGGCAGCCTTAATTATGGTGTTGGTGACAAAAAGGAACCATCAATTCTGGCCACATTTGATCTTATTTTCCTTCTCAACAATAATGCTATGTTACTTGACAGGTTTACATAACTACCAATCATGAGCTTCATTACGCCATGCACAGTTCTCCACACACAGAAAGGAAGAGGGTGAAAGGCAAACGTTGGACTTGTATTGCTGTGGTGCAGGTGACTTGGAACACTTTGAATAGTGGCGATTCTAAAGATAGAACTCTAATGATATGTTGTGGCTGTAATCTTGTCATCAGCCCAATTGGAGGCAATTACCTTCATAATGGAAAGTGCTCTCACCAACAAGCATGTATTCCTTCGCTCTATTGTTATCAGTCGTCACCTTTCGTAGAGACATGGTCGGTGTGTTAAAGAAACCGTTGTGTTCAATCAATGGACATGTTTGGCATGTAATGTAATCTACTACAAGAAAGTTTTAGAAGTCACATGCCTTCTTGTCAGCTGTCACAGTACTAAGTAGAAAGTGACTGATACAATAGACGTGTAGTCCTGTGACACCAGACAAACCACAATCTCATTGATACAACATGGAGAATTGAAGGTTTTTCTTGTCAGGCTCTGTTATTATAATAAAGATTTGTGTGGTGGACGCTGTACTGCGGTCTGGTCCACATGTTGAACCTGCGGGACTGTGTGCATGCGTGCATGCAAGTGTGCATGCGTGCATGTGTACATGCATGGATTTGTGAGCATGCATGATGGTTTGTGTGCATGCATGGCGGGACTGCATTTACACGCATGCAAGCGTGTATACAGTTACTGGATTAACTTCTTCACTCAAATGCACTTCATCAGGTACCGTGATAATTGGCTGTCATAACCGCATCGTTCATTTTTATCTGTCTTCATACTTAACAATGCCCGCAAATAGTTTCCAGATAAATATAACAGTTGCTTTTTCTGCAGCGGTGTTGTTCACTGGTTTTATAATTCTGATAGATTGGAAGCTGCCTTTTTGTGTAGTGATGTATATAGCCAGCCTATACAACCTGTGCAATGCGTCAGAAGGAAATGACATAACGATGAATGATATTAACCTTGCCACCCCTGTTTCAACACACTGAGATATGGCAAAAGGCAAGACACTATCACACTAACTACTAAAAGCAGTGGTGATGTTGACGTCATTTTTATTTAACCTTTGACAAGGAAATTGCACATTTCTAATTAACGGAACAAGGATGTGGTTTAGCGCCATGCAGACCACCAGAATGAGTTTAACAGATATAAAAGTCAACGACACTTGGTCATAATAATTATTTACAGCATCAAAAGAAAAATCAGACCACTTAGTAACTGTTAAACAAAACATGAAGGTTCTATATCAGTGTGACTAATTATGTACTGGTAGTAAGCTAGTTTTCATTGTGATAAGCATCTAATAATTAATTATTGTTTTGATTAGAACTGCAAAAGTTGACAAAAGTGATTCGTCTCTAAATGCTAGTTCAAGACCATTAATTTACACGAGTAAATTATGCAATATTATGATTTTATTATGAAATACAGGTGTATGTTTATTTTGTTAATAATTTAAAGATCATCATGTAAGACAAACTGACCATACATGTGACACAAAGTAGTCACATGTGCACATTTTACATATATTAACCTCATTAGCAATAAAATAATGACCTGAGAGGGGATTAAAAATGCTCATATTACGGTGACATTAGTCAGCTGTGGTCAAAACTCCAGATCAGCAATGTTGGCTTGGGTGTATTGCAATTTTAATGGACCCATTGGACAACCCTTTGTGGTAAAGTGGGGAGGTCATGAAAAATGAGAATGATTTAATGGGCTTCATGACTGGCTGGGTTAGATTATGAGCCGAGTACATGACTAATCTGACCACTTACCACAAGTAATGAATGCTCTCTCTCTCAGTTGGCTTGGGTGGTAAGGGCAGTCTGAAAGTGTGAACAATTAAATTTTATCAGCAAGATCATAGACAATCCTTGTTCTTTGGAGGTGAGAGCTGAGGATGCAGTTTGTTAATAAACGTGTGCTAAAATTAGCAGTTTTCACTCTGTGCATTATACTTTATGTAAATTGTACTTTTTTCAGTGTTTTTAAATTGTAATTTATGAATACATATGGAACTTTTGTCTGAAATAAACATATATACAGTGTATATATATATATATATATATATATATATATATATATATATATATATATACCTGCACAAAACATATGCACATTTTTTTTTACTTAGACCCAAGCTACTTAACTGTGCAGTCTCCAAAAAACTTGCCCATTCTATTTTTTTTCAGAACAGTCACCAAACATGTAATTAGTAGTTTTCAATTGCCATAAAAATAACAGGTTCCATAAGGTAAGTGCTATAAGGAAGGTTCTGGTCTATTGCCAAAAGTTGTCACTGTTAAAATTGTAAAAAGAAAATAATTCTGGCCATTGGTACACTGACTTTATCTAATACAAGATGCTTTTACTTTTACAAGTAAGCACCCCTGAATCTACTTTGTAGAGAAATGTGGTGTTGAAATAAAATTGACTGATTGATTGGTTGATTGACGTTTGATTGATTGATTGATTGATTGATTGATTGATTTATCCTTCTATAGCGCAGTGTCTAGATCTTAGGATTGGTCAAAGCGATTACACTTTACTTCCTGGAATACCTGCTCAATCAAACACTTTCTCCACTTCTCTGGGAAGCAAGCATTGAAACCAAAGTATTTACACTATATAAAACACTATCTGTGTGATCTTCTATCATCTGGATATGATATCACTGCTGATGACAGATATGTCAATGCATGTAATTACAAACATCCCTTGCCATCATGACCTACTACTGGTATTTGTAATCAGGATCCAATTCAAAGACATGATTAAGCTTGTTGTCAACTTCAAACACAAGACATTCAATACCCTTGGTGACTCTACTCAGCACATCTGTCCTTGTCATCTGTCCTTGTCATCTGTCCTTGTCATCTGCTTCAAGAGTCACCTGTTTGCTGCTTGAGTGGGCTTCCGGAGAACCAGAATACACTCTTACACAAAGTCACTGTAGTTCTCCTAGGTACAGGATAACATGTGCCATAGTTCTTGATGATATTGAGGGTCATAAACCTGGACAAGTGTAGGATATCTTAAACAATCTGCTGCATCTCCAATACAAATTCTATGACTATGTACCACAGCAGGAGTAATATAAATATGACAAGCCCACTCTCTGTCAAACGACACAGTTTAGGAACACACTATTAACCAACTGAAGACTCGCCTTTGACAAGACTGTACCCAGATCTACACAACTTCACACAAACTAAACTAAACAACACCATGGAAGATTAACAATAGTGCATCAAAATAAATAGAGAAACAGGAATACTACTACCTTGGGATGGTCTAAGTTCTCAAAGCAATTTGTATTGATCATTCCGGAGGTAACAACTTGACACTACTTGGGGTAAGAAATACAGTTTACAAACTAACAATTGAAAAAAGTTAATTTGGGTAAGCCCAGCTGCCTAGCCTTGGAGTTGGATAGTGGCAGGTACATGTCACACACAATAATATGACTGACTATGTTTGTAGACATAATCTCAGCCACACATACCTAGTTTGACAAGGTGAAGTAGTGAACAGTGAAATCTGACGGATGTCTCTTGACTGTGTAATTTATTATGTGATTTTGTGTCTTAAACTCTTAACTCTTGGTCATGTTCAATGTGACAGTCAACTGTCTGTCACTGTGAACTGAACTCTGAAAACAAGTTATCTAATATATTTAATTATTATATATAGGTGCCTACCTGCCAACTTTCCCGTAATTTACACGACATAAATGTATCTCATTGTCCTTGACCCTGCCCTGGACCTGGTTTCTTGGAATATGAATATCTAGGCAACTCTCCCCGATTTTTGCTTCTAATCTCTAACAGCACATCACCCCTCCCCCATATTCCATGAGAGTGCGACACGGAGCTCAGACGGTATTGTTTACAAACTGTATATTGGAGTGTGAATAAACGTTCATGTTCGTCTTAACGGGATTGATTTGCGACCGGCCTGGAAGAGGAGGCTGGCCGAGAGCGAGACCGAGTCACGTCTCATGACTCGAGTGAGGAGAAACTGGCTGAACCGGTGATGAGTGATGCCATTACGTATTTCAATCAACAACGTTGGCTAATACAAATATAGAAAGGAAGTGAACGGAAACCTAAGTGAACTTGTACATAAAATATGTGAAAGCGAACGCTATGCCGCGTACACAAACGCGACACAACAGCGGCGCCTCTAATACAAGATGCGCCATCTAGCGACCACATTATGTAACACAATATTACGGTGTCTTCGTCGCCTACAGTAAGTCTGAGTAAGATTATGGTTTTTGAAAAGATTTTATTATTTATTTCTGTCATTGTTTGACGTTAGAGATATACAATAGTATATGGAAATTTAAAATATTTTAAGATGGATAACAATAAATTAAAAAGTAAGAGATTTCAACCGGAAGTAGCCATCAATCGACAGATGGCGCCACGTTGCATAGAAACGGAAATAAACAATAGATTCATGTTTTCAATTTATTTACATCGTTTTGCGTCATAATTGCAATAGAATTTTCTACAAAAAGATTAAATATGGATGAGGAATGTCGATGTGTACCGGAACCCGAAGAAGATAATGAACCACGGGGAGATTACGATGCTCAACAGATGCTTGAAGCTCAAGAGCGGAGTGGACAAACAATAACGTTGCCGGAGCAACCGCCGATCGATAATGAGTTTGATAACAACACAGCTCAAATCATGGAGCCTCAATCACACCCGGTAAGAATATGTTCGCTATTATTCGTTTTTCTCGTCACAGTAGCTTACTGTAAATATGTAGGATGTGTTCGTTTGTGTACAATACGGGCCCACCTTCATTTTTACCATTGTTATAACTATATTTTGCCTAAATAATAGTGCATTTTATACAGCCAGCCTACCTAAGCATTGGTAGGGCTAGGCTACAATGTAGTGTAATGTCAATGACGTCAATGTATGGCTACAATAGCGTACACTACACTGAACCCGCCCCAGGTCTGGGTCCATTCCAACATTCGACATAGTTTCAAATAATTGTAAAGGTGCCCCATAGCATAAATATACTCATAAATATGGATATAAATAATACAACTTTTCACCAAAAGAGAAGGAATTGTTTATGTAAATAAACTAATGTTTGATAAGATCAAAGAACACAATGTGTATTCAACTAACGAAATCGAAAATCTCAGAAATACACAGATTAAAGATCAGAATTATGCAGAACATTTTAGGTCTGTTTTAAGAATACCAAAACGATGGTGAATGATTTAGTTTTTGATATGAATTACCACTCACTGCATTTGTAACTGAGCGCTGGTGTTGCTCCCTGCAGGAAACAGCACGTCCTCCAACGGACAGGGCTCCACTGATTCCACCGATGGATATGCAGAGTGCAGCTGCAGTACCCAAAGGTGCTAAAACTTCCGACTATTACAAGACTTTCGACATTCCAGACCGATTTGATAATCCTGGTAAACAATGAATTTTATATTGCCATGGCTCCCGAACTGCCAGCAGTAGCATATGAACCATCAGCAAGACTGCAAAACTCCTGTGTTCCGTCCGTTGTTGAATTACTATACATTTTGGAAGAAATCATGTTTTTATCTTGAAGTATGTATTTGAGAAACAGTAGTCCTCATTTCTAAGTGCTGAACTGTTCAGCATAAATATTATGCAGTGGAGCGTAGCAGTTTTGCTGAGCCGTTCTTTGGTGCTGCTGGTTGATTGGCTGCCTTGTTAGACATTGTATGACAATATTTTCCTGTTGCCACTTGTAGGGAAATGTTTCATTCCTGGCAATCCTGTGTTCTCGTGTGCCCTCGACGTTGGCTCGGAGCAGACACACATGCCTATGCCTGACGGTTGGTATTGTTTTTAAGATCAAAAAGATTTGTGCTGGCAAAAACACATCCCATCATTATATGTATAGACTCTAGGAACATCATCATTACACTTTGGGCAGCCATTATCATCTTGTTGATTATTCTGCAATATATATCTCGCTAGTATTATATAACGTATATAATTTATCTTGGTAGAAATTGTTATTTTTGTTTGTGAAAATGTTCATAAGATTGGTGGAATAATTACATACACATGTTTTTCTTAATACACAGCTGTGTATTCACCCACTTTGAATATTTCAACAATTTAGACTAGTGGTCTTTTACATCTGATAACCAGATAGTGATCAGACAGCTCATGAAAACCATGGACAGTGGTTGAAGTGTTGAATATGGGTGAATTTGAGGTGCTAATTATGAAAAAAAGTTTTCATTGTTTCTTTTGTTGTGAAGTATTAACATATTATTTGGACAATCAAGTTTTTCCGGAACTATGTGTTTGATCAAGTTCCCTGTTTGTTGCTTTGACATGTGTTTTCTATCAGGTTGATTATGAGTTAGATATACACTGTAAAATGAACACGTTTTGTCTAGCTATCAGTGACAACAACTGGATTTGAGATATGTATATAATATTATTGGAGTGAATGACAAACAAACGAATAATTTCTGTGTCACATAAATGGAAACAACATTATCATAATTACAGAATCTATGTAATAATTACTGTTATCTAAATTTAATTACTCACTGTTGCAATGATTATATTCATATCTTGACTACATCTCTATAAAGTAGTTATCTCTGTATAACACATATTTGAATTATAGTTACGATACCTCTACAATAATTAGAGACATTTACCTTTAACAATTATCAAATGTAGCTCTAAATACAGTATCTATTCATGAAAATTGACAATGAAGAAATTGGCAGTTACCTAATCAAGGCATATGCTACAAAGTAATAGTGATAATTGCAATAACAGTATTAAGTGACTTCCACAGCATTTTTGTATTGATTATAAATTTGCCTAAATATGTTTATATTGTGCCATCTGATTGACTATACTGCACAGCAGTATTTGTTGTCCCCATAAACAAGGGCACCCCTTAAGAAGATTTATGTCAGAAGGAAACATGTATGTACAGTAATCTATCCATTCATAAATTTGTACTTCCCATCACATTTTTCAAAATAGTTTTGTTATCTTTGTTGAGGCAATGTCATAGTTGGTTGAGACCAAGTTCAAACGTTGTTAGGAAACTAATGGTGCATTTTTCTGAGACTGCTGAATTATTTCTTTTAGGCCTGTTGTATGATGTGTTGTGTACTTGCATGCACACAAACATGCATGCACATACGCACGCACACACACACGAGTATATTGTTTCATGTGTCTTTCAACACACAACCTACTGTCTAGTCTGTGCTGAGAGAGTACCCCAGTGAATCTTTTTTCAGAATGGTTCCAAGGTTACTCCCAGAGGTCTGTACATCCGATGTATCGTACAACGAGCTCAGACTACGGAGCGAGGACACCAACAGTGCACACCATGCCCACCAAGTTCTACCCCATGACACAGGAATTCTCCGGGGTAAGTCACCAAGTGAATTGTTTGACCTTCAACTTGACCAGCCTCCTGATGGAATTCCACGATTTTCCACAACATGCCACAGGACCATTTCACTATGATTTTTATGAGCTCGTTCGTCGGAATTTGCTTTTTCTATTGATTTCACTCCTTAAGTTGTATACTAAAAGCTTTTTACATTGACTGGTGTGTCACTAAGATAGCACCTGTCGCAAAAATAACCGAGTCATAAGCATCATTATTTAAATTAAAGAATAAAAAGTGAAATGATATGTCATGACCTCCATCCTTATATATGCTTGTTGATTTTTGTAGCATCTTGGAAAGTGTGGCATGTATCGTAACCACTCCCTCAACTGTGAACTGGACAAGAGTATCGTGCCTGACCACTAGTGATATTTACCTATTGACTTCAGTATCGCACATAGCATGGAGAAGTGAGCAGCTTTAGCAGTTGCCACAGGTCATTGTATCAACCATAATTACGAATTTGGGGAAGACACATGGTGTCGGAGATGGCTTGTATATGTTGAATTAAAATTCACTGTTTTGTGTTTTCATACCACCCCAACATTTTTATGTTACATTTCATCGGTTTGACAGAATAATATGAAAGCCAGTGGCAAAGGTATAATGATTTTAGTATTCCTTTCCAGCAAGTCAGTTTTATGTTACTGGATATAATGCTATGCTCTGCTAGTGCATGTGTTTTGCATAATACAATGTTACTAAAATATTTAGTTGTACTCTTCTCACAATTCTACACTGCAGTTACATGCAACAGTTGTTATTTTCTGTTAAGATGGTGAACGATTATTTCATGTTAATAATAATTTGACGATGATGTTTAACGTCTTAGGAAAGGCACTACCGTTGCGGTAGTGGTATGTATGTGTGAAATTGGGCGATGGTAATAAAATGAATTTCTGTTGCATCCTAGTGCTGTGCTGTATTTTCATTGACAATGTGATCGTATCGTGGCGCCACTGGCAATGCGATCTCGCCGTGGAAGCTTAGCCTAGATTACCGCGATTCCGCAATGTGGCGCCACTGTTTGCTTTGGAACATTGCATTTCTCACCATAATTGTTTATCATTACGAAACATAATATTAGACGTTAGAATTTAAAAAAAGTGATTTCGCTGACATTCACTTAGCTATTGTTGTCGTACAAAATAAGTAGACCCTACTCCATTCAATCTGTCCCGCGTGCAACACTCGCCCGAACACCTTACGTTATGTGTCTATCATAACATTAACACAACTTCGGCAATATATCCCACTTAATAACAGCGCCACGTATTTGGCATCCATTTTGGATGGCTTGACGAAACCTCACTGTCAGGCACTCGCAGCAATTAAAACTTTCTTCCTCCGTTTTTTCAATTTTCTCTCATATTGGCTATGCGAAAAAGTCGCATGATTTCAATACTTTCCGTGTGTGTGTGTGCGTGCGTGCGTGTGTGTGTGTTTGCGTGCGTGCGTGTGTGTGTGCGATTATTGTTTTGTATATGCCTCTCACCTCGGTAATTTTTCTTGCCTTGTGATTTCTTTCTGCAACTCTCGTAAATAAAACAAGACTACTTAGACAAGAACGTCAATTAATACGTAAACATCAACGTTGCGTTTTTCAAAATGCACCGTAATATTTTGATATATGTGTTTACACAGGAACATTGCCAAAAAGTACAACAACATTAATGGTGTTATAACTGGATTTATTTTGACAGTGGTCACAAACGCTACTAGTCTTTCATAGCGTTTTTACGTACAATGACAATAGTGATTATAGTATAATGATATAAGAAATGTCTACACGCAAGAGTAACGTTCTATCTAAAATTCTGTACACATTGTCAACGTTGCCACCGAGTGTAGTTCAATTGCCTAATTCTATACTACGATACATTTCTGTACGTATACGTATGTATACGACGTAGCAAAGTGAATACAAATTTCTTTGAGGACTGGCCAACGGAGCAGACCGATCATGTCAATATATTTTATTCCTGAAAGCCAAACATAAGTTAGTTTCTTATTAACATTCTTTTAGGACGTATATATGCTAACGTTACGGACAAACCTCATAGTGTTGCAACAGACAGTAAATACGAAATATCGCCAATTTTATGTAAAAAGAACGAGACCATGGTTCCATACTTTTTCTAGAAGCCCATCTACACAGCGAACTCGTAGTGTGAACAACATGCTTTGAATGCGGTTTGGTAACTGTTAAACAAATTATACAAATCGCGTGAGGATCTGCTTAATCGCTATTTGCATCTTATTCCATACAATAAATGCATGTTATCAGACACAGATGAAACTACGTTTGTATTCCATGCGACACTGCCAACAAATTAGTTTAGGTATTCTGAAAAATAGAAACAGTTCTGAAATGAAAAATATAATAAATCATGCGATGCTGTAAATTCTTGCTCAGAAATTAATCAGTGACAGTGACAACTGAAACACATTGAGGTCGCCACCTAATCACTACGGGCGTAAAGTTGTCTTGATCGCTTACTCAATGTGTCTGTCACCAAAGCATTGTCATCACATAATCGTACTGTTAAACTTATGACCGCAGCATCTTGTGAATGTCATGTATTGTTACGGTCAAGGTGAACACTAGCGGTTTGGCACGTGGTCAGTATGATAATGTAAAAAAGAAGAAGAATTATATACACAATGCTGAGTAAATGTGCCCATTTTATATGCTAGCAAAACACGATATAAAAAAGCAAAAACTAAACCATTCAGCGATCAACGTTGATATGTCGGTGATTGAATAATAATTATTATTCCCAGCCAGACTTTCTACGCAGTCGAACTGAACTGAATTCATTTTAACGAAGCGTCTACCGGAAATAATTAAACCAACCAGAGAATGCGCCGACAAAACAGCAGTAAGTTTCTCGGAAAGTCCTACTTTCTGTTGTTACCTACAAATATGTAATAGCGATTATAATGATTAATTAACTATGCGGTTAACTTAAATAAACTACCACTAGACTGGTTCCGAAGGTCGGGTGTAGGAACGCTAGTATAAGGGTATGTCGGTTTTACACAGTACGCCGAAAGAGCAGTCTCTACGACAACCCCTAGCGAGTACCGTCTACACTAACGACTTTCTGTCTGTGCACGTGACCGACTGGTCGAATAACTGGAAGTCGATTTGAGCACCACTCTCAGAAATACCTCGTATCCCCGTGAGTGATAATACAAAATAACAACTAGAAGCGTAATAACGTGTTTCTATTTTCGTGCGTTGTTTATATTATATACACATCGGTCAAACCGTCGTTCCCATTATGACGTCATTGCCGCTGCTTCCCTTGATTAGCATTCAAGTGGGTTCATAGAGAAATGGATAGATAAATTGTGTTGTCACGCATCCGTTTTTTGTTTGTTCAGTGCTACATAAATCTGAAATACTGTTCGAAACGTTTGACGATACATGTTGTGCTGTATTATTTATCTATATTGGTGTTTTGGCTGGATAAGGCTTGAAACCGTATTATGAAGATTGTGTAGTGCACTGGCAGGGTATCGTATATTTCTGTCTACTAATAATTTACAATACCAACTTCGAAAAAAATGTGTATGTGTAAATTTACGCAAATAATATTTACGGTCATGTCTGTGACGTGACATGTTTCTATTGTACAAATGCGTCACTTCACGACCTTCACCCGTTCACCGGAAGTGACTTTCTAACGACTGTATAAATCAGCTGCTGTGTACAAGAAGCGGACTAACATATCCCACATTGTACACCCATTTAAGCCATTCTTGGCCAAACTATAATGCTGTCGATCTGCGGTACACTTTACAGAGGTACGATCTCCTGTCGTCTGTGTCGTTTGATTGGTTCGTCGATGTCCGGCCGGAAGAGCAACTTGCAACGCTGCAATGCAAAAGAGATCGTCTTTTAATTACTGTGTTCGGTCTTGGACGCGTCTAGATCGCTTTTGTTAGTACACTATTAGGTTAGTAATTATATATGACATATGTTTGATTTACCTCGAATCAAAATTACACCCTTTCCAAGAGTGTGTTGCCACGTACACAGGCGTGCGCGTGCGCGTTTGTTGTTGCTTGTTTGATGATGATGATGATGATGATGATGATGATGATGATGATGATGACGACGACGACGACGACGATGTTTGTTTGTTTGTTTGTTTGTTTGTTTGTTTGTTTGTTTGCTTGCTTGCTTGTTTGATGATGATGATGATGATGATGATGATGATGATGATGATGATGATGATGATGATGATGATGATGATGATGATGATGATGATGATGATGATGATGATGATGATGATGACGACGACGACGACGATGATGATGATAGTTGTACTTGTGGCGCGTGTCTATGGGTGCGTGCCTGTCTGCGTGGAAGTGCGTGCTTGCGTGTTTGGTAACGTGACAATCGCACAATTCAGTCTCAATGCTCGTACGTACTTCCCGGAAGGTGCCTGGTGTGACGATGAACAGGTAGATGGCATAACCGGGCATGACGAGAATCGACGAGAGTGCCATGAACCAACCAATCAGCTCGCCCCACCACGGATACTCGTAGTCCATGTACGTGATCCGTTTGTACTTCACTATGCTAAATATAAACACACCCTGAAACAAAAACACATGACTGTTTTAACCTTGTCTAAAACTGTTGAACGTCGACTTTGGGTATCATACCCATTCAGTGGCACAGTTAAATGTAGGTTTTGTCATCTAAAACTACGCTTATTGTAAGCTAGACCACCGTGACATATCCATAATAGTCTGCGTGAAAAATGCCGCCTACGTCATTTAAGTCTTCGTATCACGTGATAAGCAAGTGATCATTCATTGTTATTTGTCAGCATAATGTGTGTAAAACATATTTTTGTCATTGAAAAAGTTGAAGCGTTTAGTCAGTTACACTTCAACAATAATGTCAAGTGCAGCCAGAAGGGTCTACATATAGACACAAATCCTATAGTGAAAAAAATATTTCTGTCCTCGTTTATTAAAAATACCTAAGCATATTTCGTACTTTGTTGTTTGTTGGTTGATGTGTTCCGTGCATCAACAAAACTAATTTAGGGTTAATCAAAATAGCAAATACTGCGACCATACAGTGCGATTCAAAGTGCAACAACCTAAGGTGCATGGCCAAGAAACGTAGACTAACTTCGTTGCTAAGGAATAAAACATGCACATTTTGCGTGCGCGCTATTTTAACATTATATTCGGAGCGTCATTTTGATGGCGTAGAGTTGCAACAAATAACGCAATATTTTGATCATAAAGCCCGCACTTGTTGAACCAAGAAATTTGTGGTTTCCTTGGCAATAAGCATGTTCTCAACAAATGTGTACCTCAACCGCCGACCTAGTTTATTTCAGTGACTCAAGAAATTGTTTATGATTTTCAGTGTATGATTACTGATGAAAGCTGGAAAGCTCAGCTATAATGCAGACGGAATATCACATGATGTCATAGATGACACACTTACTATACAGATTACGGGCGTGAATATAGTCCAGCAGAGTTTCCACCAAATGCACGGGTAGTATCCAATCATGTCCTTCAGATCGTCGTAGAAGCGATTCACACCTGGCAAGAACAACCACGTGAGAAAACATGTGCAGGCTTAAAGGTAAATAGTCATAGGCGTCAGAATGCGGTGAACAGTTGGGGAGCCGCGAGTCACTAGAAGTCTAGAACCTCCAACTGTATCCCGCTAAGATTCGTGAAACAGTCGACTGCAGCCACGTTTCTCAGCCCGGGTAATGTCAGAATGTAAATGTCATGAAAATGTGACACCAGTATGTCGTAACGCGACACCGTGGAATTAAGGGGCATACTTTCAAGAACCTTTGCATCTCTGATCCGCGTCTTAATCCCGGTTAAACAAGAAAGACGTGACGGAAAGCAGTTTTGCCATTCTTGTTTAGCCAGATGAACGAGTAAAACTAAGAAACATGCCATGGGTGTGACTCTGTACGGTTACACTTACCATAGCACCACGACACGGCGATGCATTCGAAGAATATCAGGAAGAGCAGACACATGCCACTCGCAGAGTATGTGTCGAAGATTTGGAAGACGTACATTCCACCCTGAAGACAACGATACAGAAACAATGTATTTTGTTGTCGTCTCCGTCCTGGTGTGATCTTAAGCTTTTCCAGAGGGGTCAAGGTAATAAATGAAGACTATAGAGATTAGCGCGATGAAGGAGAACACGATAACTGAATTATTGCAACGCATGTGATACCAGGAATTAATGATGATCGAAGGTCTCATTGAAAGGTAGCTGTGGAAAAATCTACTCACACATGTGATAGTTGACTCAATAATAAAGAAAACTTATCTATAAAATAGTTGACAGACCAGTTGAATTACAACTTACATACCTCTGTAACATTCGACAGACAAATGAAACAATGTACTCGGTGTGTGTGTGTGTGTGTGTGTGTGTGTGTGGTGTGTGTGTGCGTGCGTGCGTGCGTGCGTGCGTGCGTGCGTATTGCGGCGTGTGTGTGTGAGTGTGTGTATGTGTGTGTGGGATGTGTGTATGCGTGTGTGCGTGTGTGTGCGTGTGTATGTTGTGTGTGTTTGATTTGACAGACCAATGAAATAACAATTAATTCACCTCTGTGATACCTGACAGATACCTGACAGACCAATTAAATAACAACTTACACACACCTCTGTACTGTTTGAAAAAAAAATGTAACAACATATTCCCATATGTAATAATCGACAGACGAAGGAGGACACAACTTAATCACCTCTGTGATAGTCGACAGACCAATGAGGTAGGAGATGATGCAGACGACGAGGATGAAGAGTTCCTTCCTCTTCCTCAACTGTCGCGGCCACTCGTCAACACACGCAGTGATGAAGCCTTCCATCGTGCAGAACTGAACAACATTGAGCCAACCGTCTAAGCAACACCAGCGAGAGAGACAGACAGCGGTTGCTATACACAAAAGACAGTACATCGAATGAACTTCGCGCACGTACGAACGAACGAACGAACGAACGAACGAACGAACGAACGAATGAACTTCGCACGTACTACTAGAGCAAACATCGCTGCATTACTGCAAGCACTGCTGCACACATTTAAGACTGGCGTCTCTGGAAACCAACACGACATGTTTCCCTTAGATTTTTTCATAAAAGACAACCTTCCAAAAAAACCAGTTTGTGAAACAAAATATTCGACGAAAGCATGTGTTTGGCAGCCATTTTTTGATCGCTTGACGGAGTTTGCCAAGCAACGAGGTCACGTGATGGACATATCAATTATTAATGGTTCCCTCTCTATCCGCCGTCCGTCGCACCTGACTGTCGAGTCCGAGGAAGAAGAGCATCGTAAAGAAGAGACAGGACCACAGCGGCGAGATGGGCAGTTGGACCATGGCCGACGGGTAGGCCAGGAACGCCAGGCCCGGACCTGCAACAGACACAGTGACGTCAATTAGACGTCGCGACGTAACTCGTACGATGGCGTCATCGGATGTGATACGTGTCTAAACGAGCGCAGCGTGACGTAATATAAACATTGTGGCTGGTAATGAAATTATAACGCAAGAGTTCATATATATTTTGCAATATTTTACATTAAAAGTAGATTTATTTTACATGGCGCAATTGTTCGTGAATCTCTTCTGTCAGATATCGTACACAGATTGTGGACGTCTGGATTAGTAGAAGTAGCGATAACGTATTCCTATGAACTATTTTGCTAACCTATAACTTGTTATTTTTAGATATGCGTACAATGACCAACACTCACCATTCGCATACAGACCTATCGCACGGATACATTTTTACCGGAATAAAATAATCAGTAGTTCATGAGATATCCACCTGATGCCGCCACCTCTGACACCGGCTTGCCCTGCTGATGAGCCATGAAGCCGATGACGGAGAAGATGACAAAGCCGGCGAAGATGCTGGTCCCACTGTTGATGCACGAGATCATCAAGGCGTCTCTGGAAGATGACACGACGCGATCATTAATGTAATCCCGCCACTGCTCGAGGCGAGGCACGCTAATAGCTCGGGTTCCTGTACGTTAAGCGCGACAACTCGCCGACGAAAACGGAAATGTGTCAAATATATTTACAGCACGCGCTCGCATCCGGGTGTGTGCATATGTATACGCACACGGGTGTGTACACCGCGATCATTTCATTTCACGATTATGCTTTGTTGTTGTTGTTGTTGTTGTGTGTTGTGGTTGTGGTTGTGGTTGTGGTTGTTGTTGTTGTTGTTGGGTTGTTGTTGTTGTGGTTGTGGTTGTGGTTGTGGTTGTGGTTGTGGTTGTGGTGGCTGTTTTTGTTGTTGTTATACCGTAGTAATACTTCATGCTTTTAGTTTGTCATTCGATATGCGTGTAACCGATTTTAGGTTTTTTCCCGGTGTGGTTTTACATACGTGTAACAACAGCGGAATAAAATGCGTTTTTTTATTGTAGTTGTTGTTTTTGTGTTTTGGGTTTTGTTTAATGTACATGTGGTTGTGCATTCGCGGACTGTTTTTACTTGTTGTTTACGTGGTAATAGTTTCAGTTTCAGTTTTACAAATTGTAGCTTAAACCCAGCGTGTGCTTCCCGGTATTTGTATTATAGTGTCCACAACAGCGGTACACTTGTATTTATTGTTTTTCTATAGTAAGCAATGAGGGGTACTTTTCATTTTAGATGTTTTTATGAATTTGCAGGGACATGTAATTATTACTTAAGAAGAAGCGTTTACGTGGGACTTAGGGGTTTCATTTTGACAATAGTAGCTACCTAGCGTGTGCTTCCTTGTATTTGTTATTATAGTGTCTTTCACGAGGCGTGTACTTACTTGTATATTATTGTTATCGTAGTAGCAATGAGTGTACTTACTTGTATATAGTGTTATGATAGCAGCAGTGCATGTACTTATTAAGAAGAAGCAGTGTGTGTACTTAGGTGTATACATTGTTGTAATAGTAGCAGTGCGTGTACCTACTTGTATGTATTGTCATTGTAGTAGCAGTGCGTGTACCTACTTGTATATATTGTCATTGTAGTAGCAGTGCGTGTACTTACTTGTATATATTGTTATAGTATTAGCAGTTCGTGTACTTATTTGTATATATTATCATTGTAGTAGCAGTGCGTGTACTTACTTGTATATATTGTTATAGTAGTAGCAGTTCTTGTACTTACTTGTATATATTGTCTTTGTAGTAGCAGTGCATGTCCTGACTTGTATATATTGTTATAGTAGTAGCAGTTCTTGTACTTTCTTGTATATATTGTCATTGTAGTAGCAGTGTGTGTACTTACTTGTATATATTGTCATTGTAGTAGCAGTGTGTGTACTTACTTGTATATATTGTCATTGTAGTAGCTGTGCGTGTACCTACTTGTATATATTGTCATTGTAGTAGCAGTGGGTGTACCTACTTGTATATATTGTCATATTAGTAGCTGTGCGTGTAGTTACTTGTATACATTGTCATTGTAGTAGCAGTGCGTGTACATATATATAGCCGCTACAGTGAATGTCACTCAGAATGCGTGTACGTGTTCTTACTTGTACCGCTTGTTGTGGTACTTGTCATAGCTACCGAGGGTGACCCGTACGTATATTTACTGGAAGATGTTGTTGTGGTACTTGTTATAGCTACCGAGGGCGACCTGTACGTATATTTAATTGTAGATGTTGTTGTGGTACTTGTTGTAGTTGCGGAGGGCGACCTGTACGTATATTTAATTGTAGATGTTGTTGTGGTACTTGTTGTAGCTACCGAGGGCGACCTGTACGTATACTTACTTGTAGACGTTGTTGTTTTTTGGTAACTTGTTTATTAGGGGGACTTGTTGTAGCTGCGGAGGGCGACCTGTACGTATATTTAATTGTAGATGTTGTTGTGGTACTTGTTGTAGCTACCGAGGGCGACCTGTACGTATACTTACTTGTAGACGTTGTTGTGGTACTTGTTGTAGCTGCCGAGGGCGACCTGTACGTATATTTAATTGTAGATGTTGTTGTGGTACTTGTTGTAGCTACCGAGGGCGACCTGTACGTATACTTACTTGTAGACGTTGTTGTGGTACTTGTTATAGCTACCGAGGGCGACCTGTACGTATATTTAATTGTAGACGTTGTTGTGGTACTTGTTGTAGCTGCTGAGGGCGACCTGTACGTATATTTAATTGTAGATGTTGTTGTGGTACTTGTTATAGCTACCGAGGGCGACCTGTACGTATACTTACTTGTAGACGTTGTTGTGGTACTTGTTGTAGCTGCCGAGGGCGACCTGTGCGCCGAGGGCTAGGCCGTAAGAGAAGAAGACCTGAGTGGCCGCCTGCATCCACACCTGGCGACAATACAACCAGAGTCACGGGAGAGTCAAGGAGCCGGAGAGAGCTACGCAGTGGCGTAGCCAGGATTTTGCAATGGGAGGGGACCATCCGATACGAATCTGTATATATATATATATATATATATATATATATATATATATATATATAAACATATACTATATATATATATATACTACATATTTATAATATATATATATATATATATATATATATATATATATATATATATATATTGTATGACTTAACAACCAAGTTCATCAATGTAGCTGCCTATGTATTGCCAGCAATATTCGAAGGCGCACTTCGGTTGTTTAAGGACATAATTATAGAATATTTATGGCAGCTTACCTGGGAGTCAGCCAGCCGACTCATGTCGGGGTAAATGTAGAAGACGATCCCCTCCCTCGCTCCAGGCAGGGTGACACCCCTGATGAGAAGGATGAAGAGGAGAACGTAGGGCACCATCGCCGTGAACCAGGTCACCTACAACAACCGTAGGGCACCATCGCCGTGAACCAGGTCACCTACAACAACCGTAGGGCACCATCGCCGTGAACCAGGTCACCTACAACAACCGTAAGGCATCATCGCCTTGACCAGGTCACCTACAACAACCGTAGGGCACCATCGCCGTGAACCAGGTCACCTACAACAACCGTAGGGCACCATCGCCGTGAACCAGGTCACCTACAACAACCGTAGGGCACCATCGCCGTGAACCAGGTCACCTACAACAACCGTAGGGCATCATCGCCGTGAACCAGGTCACCTACAACAACCGTAGGGCACCATCGCCGTGAACCAGGTCACCTACAACAACCGTAGGGCATCATCGCCGTGAACCAGGTCACCTACAACAACCGTAGGGCACCATCGCCGTGAACCAGGTCACCTACAACAACCGTAGGGCACCATCGCCGTGAACCAGGTCACCTACAACAACCGTAGGGCACCATCGCCGTGAACCAGGTCACCTACAACAACCGTAGGGCACCATCGCCGTGAACCAGGTCACCTACAACAACCGTAGGGCACCATCGCCGTGAACCAGGTCACCTACAACAACCGTAGGGCACCATCGCCGTGAACCAGGTCACCTACAACAACCGTAGGGCACCATCGCCGTGAACCAGGTCACCTACAACAACCGTAGGGCACCATCGCCGTGAACCAGGTCACCTACAACAACCGTAGGGCACCATCGCCGTGAACCAGGTCACCTACAACAACCGTAGGGCACCATCGCCGTGAACCAGGTCACCTACAACAACCGTAGGGCACCATCGCCGTGAACCAGGTCACCTACAACAACCGTAGGGCACCATCGCCGTGAACCAGGTCACCTACAACAACCGTAGGGCACCATCGCCGTGAACCAGGTCACCTACAACAACCGTAGGGCACCATCGCCGTGAACCAGGTCACCTACAACAACCGTAGGGCACCATCGCCGTGAACCAGGTCACCTACAACAACCGTAGGGCATCCATCGCCGTGAACCAGGTCACCTACAACAACCGTAGGGCACCATCGCCGTGAACCAGGTCACCTACAACAACCGTAGGGCACCATCGCCGTGAACCAGGTCACCTACAACAACCGTAGGGCACCATCGCCGTGAACCAGGTCACCTACAACAACCGTAGGGCACCATCGCCGTGAACCAGGTCACCTACAACAACCGTAGGGCACCATCGCCGTGAACCAGGTCACCTACAACAACCGTAGGGCACCATCGCCGTGAACCAGGTCACCTACAACAACCGTAGGGCACCATCGCCTTGAACCAGGTCACCTACAACAACCGTAGGGCACCATCGCCGTGAACCAGGTCACCTACAACAACCGTAGGGCACCATCGCCGTGAACCAGGTCACCTACAACAACCGTAGGGCACCATCGCCGTGAACCAGGTCACCTACAACAACCGTAGGGCACCATCGCCGTGAACCAGGTCACCTACAACAACCGTAGGGCACCATCGCCGTGAACCAGGTCACCTACAACAACCGTAGGGCACCATCGCCGTGAACCAGGTCACCTACAACAACCGTAGGGCACCATCGCCGTGAACCAGGTCACCTACAACAACCGTAGGGCACCATCGCCGTGAACCAGGTCACCTACAACAACCGTAGGGCACCATCGCCGTGAACCAGGTCACCTACAACAACCGTAGGGCACCATCGCCGTGAACCAGGTCACCTACAACAACCGTAGGGCACCATCGCCGTGAACCAGGTCACCTACAACAACCGTAGGGCATCATCGCCGTGAACCAGGTCACCTACAACAACCGTAGGGCACCATCGCCGTGAACCAGGTCACCTACAACAACCGTAGGGCACCATCGCCGTGAACCAGGTCACCTACAACAACCGTAGGGCACCATCGCCGTGAACCAGGTCACCTACAACAACCGTAGGGCACCATCGCCGTGAACCAGGTCACCTACAACAACCGTAGGGCACCATCGCCGTGAACCAGGTCACCTACAACAACCGTAGGGCACCATCGCCGTGAACCAGGTCACTACAACAACCGTAGGGCACCATCGCCGTGAACCAGGTCACCTACAACAACCGTAGGGCACCATCGCCGTGAATCAGGTCACCTACAACAACCGTAGGGCACCATCGCCATGAACCAGGTCACCTACAACAACCGTAGGGCACCATCGCCGTGAATCAGGTCACCTACAACAACCGTAGGGCACCATCGCCGTGAACCAGGTCACCTACAACAACCGTAGGGCACCATCGCCGTGAACCAGGTCACCTACAACAACCGTAGGGCACCATCGCCGTGAACAGGTCACCTACAACAACCGTAGGGCACCATCGCCGTGAACCAGGTCACCTACAACAACCGTAGGGCACCATCGCCAGAACCAGGTCACCTACAACAACCGTAGGGCACCATCGCCGTGAACCAGGTCACCTACAACAACCGTAGGGCACCATCGCCGTGAACCAGGTCACCTACAACAACCGTAGGGCACCATCGCCGTGAACCAGGTCACCTACAACAACCGTAGGGCACCATCGCCGTGAACCAGGTCACCTACAACAACCGTAGGGCACCATCGCCGTGAACCAGGTCACCTACAACAACCGTAGGGCACCATCGCCGTGAACCAGGTCACCTACAACAACCGTAGGGCACCATCCCGTGAACCAGGTCACCTACAACAACCGTAGGGCACCATCGCCGTGAACCAGGTCACCTACAACAACCGTAGGGCACCATCGCCGTGAACCAGGTCACCTACAACAACCGTAGGGCACCATCGCCGTGAACCAGGTCACCTACAACAACCGTAGGGCACCATCGCCGTGAACCAGGTCACCTACAACAACCGTAGGGCACCATCGCCGTGAACCAGGTCACCTACAACAACCGTAGGGCACCATCGCCGTGAACCAGGTCACCTACAACAACCGTAGGGCACCATCGCCGTGAACCAGGTCACCTACAACAACCGTAGGGCACCATCGCCGTGAACCAGGTCACCTACAACAACCGTAGGGCATCATCGCCGTGAACCAGGTCACCTACAACAACCGTAGGGCACCATCGCCGTGAACCAGGTCACCTACAACAACCGTAGGGCACCATCGCCGTGAACCAGGTCACCTACAACAACCGTAGGGCACCATCGCCGTGAACCAGGTCACCTACAACAACCGTAGGGCACCATCGCCGTGAACCAGGTCACCTACAACAACCGTAGGGCACCATCGCCGTGAACCAGGTCACCTACAACAACCGTAGGGCACCATCGCCGTGAACCAGGTCACCTACAACAACCGTAGGGCACCATCGCCGTGAACCAGGTCACCTACAACAACCGTAGGGCACCATCGCCGTGAACCAGGTCACCTACAACAACCGTAGGGCACCATCGCCGTGAACCAGGTCACCTACAACAACCGTAGGGCACCATCGCCGTGAACCAGGTCACCTACAACAACCGTAGGGCACCATCGCCGTGAACCAGGTCACCTACAACAACCGTAGGGCATCATCGCCGTGAACCAGGTCACCTACAACAACCGTAGGGCACCATCGCCGTGAACCAGGTCACCTACAACAACCGTAGGGCACCATCGCCGTGAACCAGGTCACCTACAACAACCGTAGGGCACCATCGCCGTGAACCAGGTCACCTACAACAACCGTAGGGCACCATCGCCGTGAACCAGGTCACCTACAACAACCGTAGGGCACCATCGCCGTGAACCAGGTCACCTACAACAACCGTAGGGCACATCGCCGTGAACCAGGTCACCTACAACAACCGTAGGGCACCATCGCCGTGAACCAGGTCACCTACAACAACCGTAGGGCACCATCGCCGTGAACCAGGTCACCTACAACAACCGTAGGGCACCATCGCCGTGAACCAGGTCACCTACAACAACCGTAGGGCACCATCGCCGTGAACCAGGTCACCTACAACAACCGTAGGGCACATCGCCGTGAACCAGGTCACCTACAACAACCGTAGGGCACCATCGCCGTGAACCAGGTCACCTACAACAACCGTAGGGCACCATCGCCGTGAACCAGGTCACCTACAACAACCGTAGGGCACCATCGCCGTGAACCAGGTCACCTACAACAACCGTAGGGCACCATCGCCTTATACCAAGTCACCTATAACATGCATCAACATGTCTGTCGTGACACGGATGTGCAACATGAATACATCGTCCCAATATTAATTACTCCATTGTAGTGGAATAATCCAATTTGCCTGTCCTGTTGAAAACGCGCTGCCCGGCGTCTTGACGCGTCCACGGGTGAGTTCCTGGAGCGACTCGACCTCCACCATTGGTGTTCCAAAGACATCAGTTGTGTCGACAAGCATTGGTATAATTGAGATATCGTATCTTGAGGAAACGTTTTGTCATGAACGTATTCTCGTTATACCCAGCGTTGTGTGTTGTAACCATACTTTGCTGGATGGATTACAGTAACGGACACTTAGTTAATGTCGTTCGCCGCTGTTTCGCCTGTGAGTTTCGGATAAGCAATTAAACGCAATGGCTTGCTTCTGCAAGGTGGTGATATCATGGCAAGTAAAATACCCCCCGCTGAAGTGAAATGTATGACATGCAATGCACGCACTGACTCCGGGTAAGGACACGGCGAAATTAACGCTCAGCGCAGCATCCTTGCAGGACTTTGCCAAGTAATTATCCGGAGCAGATCAGCTGGTCCCACGGGAGTGAAATGTTTCGTCGTGTTTCCGATGAAAGCCAATACTCGGAGAAGAAGGGTTCAGAGCACAGTTAAACTTCCTGGTCTGACTCATACGAATGTAATACCTTAACAATTGTGTCATTTGAGATTTTGAAAAATTATGCAGTAGAGCAGGCATACTAGTAGATTCAGTGCTATGATGTATCTGCAGTGTAATGACGCGTGCTATGCAGAGTGTAGTTGGCGTAGTGAATTTTAGTCATTTTTTCTAACATGACCATTGGAATGCAGAAAAACATGCTAAATTTGGCCAATATTGACGGGCAGTGGTGCGGCGGTACACATCAAACACAACTCATCACCTGTAACAAGCGTATTTACCTTTGCAGGAAGAGTGCGTTTACCTGGTGCGGCGGTACAAGACAAATGAAACTCATCAACGTAGCTCCTCAGATATAACTACTAGTGTACTTAGCGGCTGATTATCGTCGGGAATAGTCCTGTGGAGAAATGTTACAGTCCTCTTGCGGCTGTTCAAGTTTGGGCAACAAATGCATT
>JAODUO010000551.1:367500-370000 GCA_025642075.2 Ridgeia piscesae
GTGCGTGCGTGCGTGCGTGTGTGTGTGTGTGTGTGTGTGTGTGTGTGTGTGTGTGTGTGGATGGGCGTTTGTGTGTATATGTGTGTTTGTGTATGTGCCTGCGTGAGTGTGCGATTGTTTGCGCCTAAGTGTACGGGAGCGTGCATTTCGGTAGTGTACACTCGTGTATGCGTGCGTGTACATCATGTGACTGTGGCCTGGCAGTATACATTTATAAAAACCTGCCTCTGCTGCACAATACTGCACGACGTTGTCGCTGTCAGTACAACTCTATGTGATATGTATGTGACCGACTATAAACCGTGTCGTCGCTCCCATGCATACACACAGCGGCGGAATAACCTGCCCTTGTCGCCGCCGGGTATTCTGAATGACGTTTCCGGCAATTACAAAAGATAAAGATAAAAACGTGGTACAACAAAGCGGTATCCGTGGGATTTCCCGGGCGCACCGCGACACGCTCTCCAGAGCGCTGCCTGTGACTGCGATCCGCGCCCATTTCAAGTACCCGATGTACCGTTATTTTTTACCATTTCAACAGGCGGGCCCATTCACCTTCGCTGCTCTGGTTTCCGATAGCGCTTGTCCGTGCACTCGCGCTTATCTGCAGTGTGGTTGACTCGAGCGACCACAAAGTACTGGCATGTCATTGCTTTTGACATGTGCCTGTTCAAACCACGAGAACGGAATGCAGCGACATGTTCCTGTACTTGCCATATTTTAGCAAACGTAGATACACTTCTCGCGAATTGCACTTTAGCAGCGCCATGTTGGATTCTAAAGACGACATTTCTAAGTTGCAGAAGCAACTGCAACAAAGACGTTTTTCTTTCTTTGTCTGTTTTTGTTGTTATTTTAATTCTTCTTCTTTTTTCTTTTTCTTCTTCATGTTTTCTTCTCCTTCTCATTCGCTTCTGTTACATCTTTCATTATATTAATTGTCTTTTTTTTCTTTTTCTGTATTCAACTATTGCTTCTTCTTTTGTATTACTATAATAGAAGACCTGAGTTTGGATACAATCTCAGATTACAGTATGAAGATAATCAGTTCTGTGGGTCGACGGCAGATTACACGTTAATCCCTTTGTGGCATCTTTTTGTGTTCCCGACACAGACATAAAGAGAGACCGATGAATTATACAGTTTCATCCTGAAAAAAACAGGCAAACGAGGAATTGTGTAGCTAACATTTGGACTTGTCTACAGACTATATACATAACAACCTATGTAGGATACGCAGACCGATCAAGCTGGGATTTGACGTCATTTTCCCTCAGGTGCTGCAGAAGTAAGATATGTGTATCTGCATATTCGCGAAATCCTGAAGGAACCTTGCGCACGGCCCTGATAAAGGTTAACAGGGTTGTCCCTAGCAAAAACAATGATAGTTTGGCTGAATACTGACTCACGGACATTCCACAAGACATGGTGGCCCCAGCGACGTCACGACACAGAGGGTGGAGTGATGAATGACCAGACAAAACCGTATAAAAATAGGGTCTCCTTCTAAATAAAAAATGACTTTTAGCTGCTTAATAATTTCGACAGTGTCATTTTAATTTACACAAAATATTAAATTTACACATAATTGTTTTCAGACAATATATAATTGTGATTCATTAAAACAAATATGACGTTCAATGTGTTGGAATATACGCATTCATGGTAATGGACACAAACCTGCACAGCGCTGCACATACGCCGTGTAGTAAATCACATTTCAATGCACACTGAGATGAATTACGTTTAGATGGTACTAGACGTATGCGAAAATGTCAGACAGCCATTCACAACGAAGATAGGACTTTCCCAATGCCGTGCATAAGTTGAGTTCGGTCAAGCATGTTACGATCTTGGGATTTGACCCTGAACCCAATGTCTGCGCTTTGGACAAAAGGTGACGTCGGAACAACGGGTTGCGTGTATAAATCATTCACATCAGATTAAAGGTACTCCCACAACCTTCAATCTTACTCATGCCATGGTTGAATAGGCTTTACTGTAGTGGAAGGGTTGGCGTAAGAAATAGAACATAAACGGCGATGTCATATGGGGATAAACCACCAAATGGTATCCGTCCGCCATTGCTCTTGTGTACATTTCTGGAAGCACAGAATGTAGGACTGGTTTTTAATAAAACTGATATTTCCGTGTAACATGGCGTCAGAGCGGCGAAATAAGACATTTGTCAGACAGTGACAAGGCGCGTAGGCATCCAGGTGTAATTCGACCTAGAGGTGTCAACATGGGCAAACGTTGGCTGATCGGAGCAGAAATGTAGGGGTGTCAGGTTAGAGATTGTATCGCAGGAGAAAGAGAAAAGAACATTTCACGAATTTTACACAGGACAAGTGTGAATGGAAAGTAATAAATATCTGTAATTGTCTATACCATAGCTTTAAAAAAGTGGGAAATCAAAGAGACATTAGAATGGCCGCCTATGATGAAATCAAATCTGGCATCTACCCATACCAGTGGTTCTTAACGTCTTAACCCCAAA
>JAODUO010000551.1:380000-385000 GCA_025642075.2 Ridgeia piscesae
AGTGGTTGTGGTAGTGGTAGTGGTAGTGGTAGTGGTAGTGAGTGGAGTGGAAGAGTGGCAGCAGCTTGTGAGTAGTGAGTGGGTTGTATGTCACGCAAGCGAGCTAGCAGCAGTCAGCAGAGCAGAGCTGAGACTAGCAGCAGCAGAGCAGCAGCAGCAGCAGTAGCAGCAGCAGCAGCAGTAGCAGAAGATAGTCAGTAGCAGTCAGTTAGCTAGCATGTGCAGCGCAGCAGCAGTTAGCAGCAGCAGCAGCTAGCAGCAGCAGCAGCAGTAGCTAGCGTCGTGCAGCGTTGTTGTGTCGTGCGTCGTTAGCTGCGCAGTAGTGCATGCGCTAGTCATGCTAGAGCATGTGTCAGCAGCTAGTGTGTTGCGCAGTCAGTGAGCGTTCAGTAGTAGGCTGTCAGCAGGTCAGCTGTCAGCTGTGCTGTGCATGTTGAGTCAGTGGTTGTCAGCAGCAGCGTTAGCTAGCTAGTGTTAGCAGTTAGCGTGTAGTGCAGTTAGTCAGTAGTGTAGCAGTCTGTATGTGCGGCTGCTGTTGTGGCCAGCTTGTGCGTGTGTAGTTGTGTGCAGTTGCTGTTGTGTTGTGCATTGACGCTGTGCTATGCGTGTGTAGTGTAGCGCAGAGACACACTAGTAGCGTAGCAGTGAGTTCAGCGCAGTTGCGTGTTGTGCTTGCTGTGCTGTTGCTGCGTGTGTTGTGTGCTGTGCTGGTTGTGTGCATGCAGCGTTGTTGTAGACATGTTCGCCAGTGTGTGCTGTTGTGTGCTGGCTGTTGTGTGTGTTGCTGTGCTGCTTGTTGTTGTTGTTGTTGCGTTGCGTAGTAGTGCTGTGCACAGTGCTGGTGCTGTTGTTGCTGTTGTCTGCTGTGCTGTGTTGTTGTTGCTGCTGTGTGTGTTGTTGTTGACCAGTGTACAGCCAACAGTCACAGCAGGTGCGTTGCTGCGTCAGCGCTAGCGTTGTGTGCGTGTGTGTGTTGTTATGTATGCAGCATGTACTAGTGTGTGTCCAGCGCTGCGGTGCGTTGCTGTCGTTGTTGTTGTGTTGTGCGTGCATGGTGGCTGAATGTGTTGTTGTTGCTGTGTTGCTGTGCTGTTGCTGTGTGTTGTTGCGCATGGTCAGTGTGCAGCTGTGTGTTGTTGTTGCTGCGTTGCTGTTGTGTGCTGCTGTTGTTGCTGTTGCTTGTTGCTGTTGCTGTTGTGGCTGTGTGTCATGCCGCTGTTAGTAGTGCTGCACAGTCATGTTGTGTGCTAATGTTGTGCTGTGTTGTTGCTGTTGTTGTGTTGCTGTGTTGCTGTTGTGCTGCTGCTGCTGTTCAGTTCTGCGTGCTGTGCGTCAGTTGTCAGCAGCTGCGTTGTTGTCGTGGTTAAGTGTGCGATGCGTGTTGTTGTTGCGCTGTTGTGTTGTTGTATGCTGTTGTAGTGCAGTCGTGCTGCTGCGCTGCCGTATGTTGTGTGTTGTTGTTGTTGGTTGCTGTGTGCTGTGTGCTGTCTGTAGCTGTTGCGTCGTGTTAGCGCTGTGTTGTGTTGCTGCGTTGCGCCAGCAGTTAGTAGCAAGTGTGCGCATGAGTAGCTGTGTTAAGAGCAGCAGCAGCTGTGTCAGTCGTGTAGCAGCGCAGCAGCTAGCAGCTGCTAGTAGTGTAGGCTACAGCGTGTGTCTGTTGTATGTGTATGTAGTAGCAGGTAGCAGTAGCAGTCAGCAGCAGCGCAGCAGCAGCAGCAGTAGCAGCAGCAGCAGCAGCATGCAGCAGCAGCAGCAGCAGCAGCAGCAGCAGCAGCAGCAGCAGTCAGCGCACAGCAGCAGCAGCAGCAGCAGCAGCAGCAGCAGCAGAGCAGCAGCAGCAGCAGCAGCAGCAGCAGCAGCAGAGCGTAGCAGCAGCACAGAGAGCAGTGTCAGCGTACTTCAGCTAGCAGCGTCAGTCAGTCAGCAGAAGCAGCGAGTAGCAGTAGCAGCAGCAGCTATAGCAGCAGCAGCAGCAGCAGCAGCTAGAGCAGGAGCAGCGCAGCAGCAGCAGCAGCAGCAGCAGCAGCAGCAGCAGCAGCAGCAGCAGCAGCAGAGCAGCTAGCTAGCAGCAGCAGCAGCAGCAGCAGCAGCAGCAGCAGAACAGAGTGAGTCAAAGCAGCAGCAGCAGCAGCAGCAGCAGCAGCAGCAGCAGCAGCAGCAGCAGCAGCAGTCAGCAGCAGCAGCAGATAGCAGCAGCAGCAGCAGCAGAGCAGCAGCAGCGCAGCAGCAAGCAGCAGTAGTAGTAGCAGTAGTAGTAGATAGTAGTAGTAGTAGTAGTAGTAGTAGTAGTAGTAGTAGCAGCAGTAATAGTAGTAGTAGTAGTAGTTGTTGTAGTAGTAAAAGCTTTGTTTGTTTCAAGACATCAACTGGTATTGGTATATCGTATATTTCCCCGATGGACTCTACTTGTGACTGATATTACGTCTATTGTTGGCTTCAAGCTTCGTCATTTCCACACACTGCCTTAGGTAACTTAAAACTGTTTTTAAAATGTTCCCATGTAACAGAGTTTCTGCGTATTTCCAGTTAATAACCGAAGAGTATCTCCATGTCACAGGCGGATTAACCGATATATCCACCGGTCTCACGCCTCCGTATATATGGTCCACGAAGCACGTATTTAGGGTTCACAAAGGCAAGGCAGAAATTACAGTATATTTACTATATTTCTGGATGCTATTTTTTTGGATAAGAATAGAATCAGCTTTCGTTTTCAACTCTGAACACGTCTGATATTTACACTTTACAATAGTTATCGCATCATTTACAATATCCGACATTGTAATTTAACTGCGGCCAGTTTAGACTTCGATGTATTCATTTACGGGAGTCACTTGATTGGTATTTAAAAACAATTTTTCTTCTGTGAGTCGTGGGGTTACTGTTCAGCTTAGTGAAGCAATTTGTTTGATTACTAACATAAAAAGCCCTCATCAATTGCAAGATGTTTGACAGGATCGGTTCGTAACAACACTCGGAGGGGAAGAAGAAGAGAAATTAACGATGTTGAAGGGATGAAGGGATGATGACAATCGGCTCGTGTCAAGTCACCCTTGGGGGGTCCAGGCCATGCGGGGCAATATTTCACTTAAGTAAATTAATCTTAACGAGCTCCCGGTGAAGTCCATGTCTATCGAGGCATCCTTTGTATTTGCGGTTTTTATACGTCGTAGAAAACATTGTCCGTAACATCGATACAATAACAGTTTATGCACAATATACAATACTGTACAACGCGTATATAGCCCACAATGCATTGCATCTCTTTGTTCAAGATACCTGTAGCAGCGAAAACACGACTTTAGTTTTGGCTTCATCTTCTATTCATAGCAAAAGCAAACATCCGTGAAAAGTAATATTTATTTCTTGTGCGTGTGTTTACACTCGTCTTCTGTAAAAACACTAGCTAAATGCCTGCCCTGGTGGTGATGTTTGGTAGTTGAAGCGTGACAGTCGTGATATATTACTTAAAATATTAGCATCGTAACAAACTCATAACGCGCTCGTTTAAATGGGTTCTCCCGATTGAGTCCGATCCTCTGTGAGCCACAACAGTGCAACTGAGCCACCGAGCCACTGTGTGGTATCCTCAAAAATGTGCGTTATCCTACCAAACCGTTGAACAACGGGTTTGTTCTGAGAGCCTGCGTTAAGTGTACGTGTGTGAGGTCCGCACGGCTTGGCTACAGCGAGCACCTTAGCCATCGGTTGAACGGCACCCGTAGACACAGATTATCGCGAGATGTAGTGGCCGAGTGGTCGGTCATCACTCAACTACAGCGGTCAATATTGTTGACTGCCGCGATGATAGTCTGTACTGTTATGTTTTATCGACATGTGCTGAACTTACAATCGATAGTCGGAAAATGAGACACGTAACTAGCGTTGATATTGAAACAAATAAACTGACAGTTAGGCTTCCGCGACTATAGGGTAAGCGGTAACACACACACCCCACACACATCACCTAACATAAAAACTCGCCCATCTACACACACATGCGCATACACGCGAACGCACGCACACGCGCGCAAGCATACACACATGCCAGATTATATATCTATTCGCACCCAATAAGTGTGCATGCATGCGGCGTGTATGCGTGGGTGCGTGCGGACGTACGTGCTTATACATGTGCCTTCATATATAGGTTTGCGTGTGCGCGCCTATTTTGTTTGGACTGTAGCTTGCGTGGCAGCATGTAGGCCTACAGGTGCAAGAAGCTCACGTATAAATCTAATTTAATCTGCTATATTTATAAGATTTTAAAGGGATACTCCAGTCAGTGACAGGTTCACAGCATCTACATACATATGTATTATATATTGGTTGTGCAAAGTAACTGTGTACAAAGATCGTTAATAAACAATTAATCACAGTATAATTGTACCATAAAATGTTATGTTGAATTCAGGGCGCTGCCATCTTGAGGCACAGAACGTGCACGCGCCAGTGACGTAAGCGGTTTACGTCACTGGCGCCTGCACGTTCGAACATCCTACGTTTGTCCAATGAGATTTGATGTATCTAGCACGTCGCGGTTTGCTTACGTCACTATCACAATTAAGCGCGAGACTTCAGCCAAGCGTTGCCTTTTCCAACAATGCGCCACTGACGTAAACGATTGGGTTTACATCACTGGTTCAATGCCTCAAGATGGCAGCGCCACGAATGGAAGATAACAGGATTTTTGGTACAATTATACCATAAATAATTGTTTATCAATAATATTTGTTCATAATTTCTCTGCACAACCAATATGTTATACATATGTGAGTAAATACTATGAATCTCTCACTGACTGGAGTATTCCTTTAATCGGAGATAAACGTAGACGTTAAAACATCGTATGTCCCAGCAACCCTACCGCAGGTGGGCCTGTTGTCGATGTTCGTCACACGAAGTGCCTAATTCATTTTGCAAACAGATGGGGGGGGGGAACTGTGTGAAGAAGGACCCAGAGTTGAAAGGGCTGACAGAAGAGGACACGAAAGACCGGG
>JAODUO010000551.1:390000-410000 GCA_025642075.2 Ridgeia piscesae
GTGTGTATATACATGTATATGTCTCATTCTTTCTACAGTCGTCGCGGTCCGCTCGGTCCAACACGATAAGATCATTTCTGCTTTGCTTTCGTCACCAATTCATGTTGAATTCACTTTCTGATCAATATAAGCTGATTTGGGATTCCAATTGGTCTCTGCTTTTTTGGAATATCCCAATATAAATAGACAGCGTGGGCAAATGTTATTGCATTTTCACGAAGGACGCCATGCCTTACTTAACAGTGAAACGACCGGATATTGCAACTCGCCTACGCTGGAAGATATTGGCCGCGTTGCTAACTATTTTGAGTTCTGCGGTGTGGACAATAAAATCCACATTCAACGAATGGCAGGTTACGAAACTTTAACTATAAGTATAAATACGTAAGAGTGCTTGGGCGCAAACATGACTTTATGGAGAAACAGCACAGACTAGTGACGTCAGTCGTTCTATTACAATTTTCCTGTTCATATAACGCACATTTTGCTTCCTCAACCACATCGTTCGTCATTATAGTTGCACATGTTATGTTTCTATTTTAACATTTAGATACACGCCGTCTGTTTCTATTTAGGATGTAGTGTATTGAACATAAAGATTGTGTGTGTGTGTGTGTGTGTGTGTGTGTGTGTGTGTGTGTGTGTTGCGTGCGTGTGCGTGCGTGCGCGTGTGTGAGTGTGTGTGTATGTGTGCCTGTTTGTGCGTGTACATGTGTGTGTGTGCGTGCGTGCGTGCGTGCGTGTGTGTGTGTGCGTGTGTGCGTGCGTGTGTGTATGTATGTGTGAGTGCGGGTGCGTGCGTGCGTGCGTGCGTGCGTGCGTGCGCGCGTGAATGCGTGTGTGTATATGCATTAGCGTTTGCATGTGTGTGTCTACTGTCGACGTGACAATGCTGCCCTGCGGTATCTATAGTTATCGCAGATAATACACTGAAATATCGATAGTAACACTAGTTGACAACATAGCCAGGGCTACGTGCGCCACACATAAGCACTATTAATAAGGTTGCTTTTTCAACTTGATTTTGTAAATTCACTATTGACATACCTCACACTAAAATTCATCAACAGTAGCAACGTCATTCAGGGTTTGACCATTGTATGAACCAACGCCTTCAGGTCCACCATTCACACGGTCACGTGTCACTGGTCGCTAGAATATTGCAGTAACGATAACGCTATCGCAATAACTATGACACTGTCGCAGTGCGGTTGCAATAGTCTAACACGATTGTAATATTGGCAAAGTTGTCGTGATTCTATTGTAACAGTAAACTATAATGTGATATATCAAGGATGATGTATTTTTGTGGACAAAAACATGCCTGATTCTCTTACCGTTTTTGGTAATATGATATACTATTGTCAATCACTTGGTAACTATATACGACTGAAGGCTTCTTACTCCTCCATATCAGCCAAATGCGGAACATGGATTATCCACTGGTACGTAATCCGTCAATCAAATGACGACCTTCCAGATTTATATGTTTTAGGCTGGGGTCAAACGTGTTACGATGGCTGGTTCATTAATACGGCGAACATTTAATTGTGACGATTTTTTATAACTACTATTTTGTGTTTGTCGCGTGCGTTCGTGTTTGTGCCTCCAAAAAGGCACGAGAGGGAATGACACAGCGAGCGATTTATCACTGATGACAAGGCGTTGTGCTGCCGTGTCTACTTCCGGTCGTCATGTGTCCTCACTTCCGGGGAGATGTTGACTGTGATCGTTATTGCCTCGCTTTAAGTCACCCCATTCGCGTAGTCCTCCCGACCCGACTGACTGGTCACTGACCCGGTCACGATGTTTTCACGACGCCTGGACGACTGGCCCCCACAACGTAGACCCAGAAATACAGGTAGTGGAACGGGGCAAAAGTATTTCAGTGAAATCCTCACGTTGCGTGGGATGTCAGGAATAGCTTGCTATCATCCGGACTCTAGAGAGTGATATACGACAGGGACCAGACCTTTGCTCATAAAGTGTACGACAGCCCGCAGGTGTGAGGCTCTGCGTGCTCTCCGGCCTACTACCGGGTCGTAAGACTGCGACCTTATCGCCGATGGGATAATAATGTTTATCGGACAAACACAACGCAGGATGGGTGATGACATGCGTAAGATATTCGATCCGGAGTTGTGACCACGTAAGCCATTATCTCCGGGTCTAGCCTGGCTATGGTAACATTTAACTACCCCCCGACGTCATGTTGATGTTGACCCGTCGGCATAACCCGGGGTGGTATTTTCTTACGAGATCTGGTCTATCGGCTAGAGCACTGTGGAGATGTCCACGTCCACGAATCAACCAATGAATTAATGCATTGCTACTACTGCTTTCGTCTATAAACTGATGAGATAAATACAAGACATTTTGTAAATATTCGCATGCAAATATAATGCCTATCGACACATTGTTCTTGTTTATTTGTTTGTTTATTTATTTATTTGTTTGTTTATTTGTTTGTTTGTTTCTTTCTTTCTTTCTTTGTTCGATTGAACCCAGTTTTGTTTAATCGATCTCGGATACGTAACGAACTCAGCATTAGGTGAGTTTTGTTCTGATCGCTAACTCAGCGTTGACTTCCAACTGCTAACTCGACGTCGACGCCATGCACGTCCACTCAGAACGCTACCTCGGAAGCAGGTGGACTTTATACGGCGAGATGAAACTAGCGAAATAGATACACCGCGCAGGGTAATAACTAATAACAGATAGAAATGACGACATTAATACTGTCTTGCGTAATCTCGTTATAACACGGATCATCGATTGCATCTGGAATGATGAGTTATTTAAAATCTTACATTTGACATGAGGCTAAGCGGCTACATTCTCTACGGTGATCGTCATACTGTCCGTCCGTCCGTCCGTCCGTCCGTCCGTCCGTCCGTCCGTCCGTCCGTCCGTCCGTCCGTCCGTCCGTCCGTCCGTCCGTCCGTCCGTCCGTCCGTCCGTCCGTCCGTCCGTCCGTCCGTCCGTCCGTCCGTCCGTCCGTCCGTCCGTCCGTCCGTCCGTCCGTCCGTCCGTCCGTCCGTCCGTCCGTCCGTCCGTCCGTCCGTCCGTCCGTCCGTCCGTCCGTCCGTCCGTCCGTCCGTCCGTCCGTCCGTCCGTCCGTCCGTCCGTCGTCCGTCCGTCCGTCCGTCCGTCCGTCCGTCCGTCCGTCGTCCGTCGTCGTCCGTCCGTCCGTCCGTCCGTCCGTCCGTCCGTCCGTCCGTCCGTCCGTCCGTCCGTCCGTCCGTCCGTCCGTCCGTCCGTCCGTCCGTCCTGTCCGTCCGTCCGTCCGCCCGTCCGTCCGTCCGTCCGTCCGTCCGTCCGTCCGTCCGTCCGTCCGTCCGTCCGTCCGTCCGTCCGTCCGTCCGTCCGTCCGTCCGTCCGTCCGTCCGTCCGTCCGTCCGCCGCCGTCCGTCCGTCCGTCCGTCCGCCCGCCCGCCCGCCCGCCCGCCCGCCCGCCGCGCCCGCCCGCTCGCTCGCTCGCTCGCTCGCTCGTTCGTTCGTTCGTTCATTCGTTCGTTCGTTCATATTCAGCCAGAGTTAAGTAACTGCGCGAATGTTAGTAGTTCAGCCACATTCACCGCAAGGCTACAATCTGTCCATTTTCATGCGTAAATGTGGGTCAAACTGGCTTGTTTGTAGCGCGTACTTTTTACCAGAATACATTCGTCTGATGATGTCGTAATTTGACAAGTCGTATACCACCAAGCCGACCTTTCTACAGGATTGGGGTTGGGTGCCGGGGTTCACGGCGTCCTCCGTGTTTACGACCCCAATTAACGAAACATTATGGTTTGCTGGCAGCGAGGGCTTAGCAACTATAATGGTGCACGCCGTCTGGCGTTTTTATGTCCCTAATTAGCGAAACATCACGGATTGTTACAGGAATTGTAAGTTATCCCCGAACTTAAAAACACCCTTTCGAGTCGTGGATTTGGAGACAGTCAGGCTGTTGATTTTACATTGCTTCTGCACTATGTCTTGCCCGTCCACGACACCTCGTGGACATTCGCCACTCCGAGAATGAAGATAGACACTAATCAGCCAGGCTGCCGAGAGAGCGGATCATTTGTCCTTCAAGTGTCATGCGTCTTCAACGGGGTGCTGCCGAAGTGTAGTATTTATCAACACGGGTCGTCGGCACCGCCTCACTGCTGACAACACGGGTCGTCTGCACCGCTACACTGCTGACAGCTGATAGATTGATGAGCTGCCGAGCCGACTCTTACGTTTACCCGTCTGTCTTTCGGAGTTTCGTAAATCTGAGTCTCCTGAGCGTATAGGAAACGTTCTTTGTGTGTGTGTGTGTGTGTGTGTGTGTGTGTGTGTGTGTGTGTGTGTGTGTGTGTGTGTGTGTGTGTGTGTGTGTGGGGCGTGCGTGCGTGGGGCGTGCGTGCGGGCATGCGGGCATGCGTGCGTGCGTGCGTGCGTGCGTGCGTGCGTGTGTGTGAATATGTGTGTGAATATATATATATATATATATATATTGTTGTGTGTGTGTGTGTGTGTGTGTGTGTGTGTGTGTGTGTGTGTGTGGTGTGTGTGTGTGTGTGTGTGTGTGGGTGTGTGTGTGTGAGTGGTGTGTGTGTGTGCGTGTGCGTGCGTGCGTGCGTGCGTGCGTGCGTGTGTGTGTTATGAATAAGACGTATCGACAAGTGAGTTCGTCCCACGCCCTCCAGTATACGTGCCAGCTGCCACACGCGTGTAGTATTTAATACCGCCGTACGTGTTTAATACCGATCCAATGTCCCGATTAAATGAACGTAAATCGAGCTATGAGACGAGGTCAACTGTGACCCCCGGGCCGCAGGTACAGTCATCACATTACTGGTCCTTGTATCCCAAATTAATGGAATGGGGGTATCAGCTTGAGCGGTCACCGTTGGTCCGACCAGTTTACCCGGCGTCTATGCGGGGGGTCCAACCGCGGTTATACTTCCGGGAGGGAAGTTTAAGGCACTGCGTCTAAAGTGCTTAGTATGTGTAACATTGCTTAGTATGTGTAACACTGCTTAGTATGTGTAACACTGCTTAGTATGTGTAACACTGCTTTGTAAGTGTAACACTACTTAGTATGTGTAACACTACTTAGTATCTGTAACACTGCTTTGTAAGTGTAACACTGCTTAGTATGTGTAACACTACTTAGTATGTGTAACACTGCTTAGTATGTGCAACACTGCTTAGTATGTGTAATAATGCTTAGTATGTGCAACACTGCCTAGTATGTGTAACACTGTTTAGTATGTGTAATACTGCTTAGTATGTGTAACACTGCTTAGTATGTGTAACACTACTTAGTATGTATAACACTGCTTACTATGTGTAACACTACTTAGTATGTGTAACACTGTTTAGTATGTGTAATACTGCTTAGTATGTGTAACACTGCTTAGTATGTGTAACACTACTTAGTATGTGTAATAATGCTTAGTATGTGCAACACTGCCTAGTATGTGTAACACTGTTTAGTATGTGTAATACTGCTTAGTATGTGTAACACTGCTTAGTATGTGTAACACTACTTAGTATGTATAACACTGCTTACTATGTGTAACACTACTTAGTATGTGTAACACTGTTTAGTATGTGTAATACTGCTTAGTATGTGTAACACTGCTTAGTATGTGTAACACTACTTAGTATGTGTAACACTGCTTAGTATGTGCAACACTGCCTAGTATGTGTAACACTGCTTAGTATATGTAACACTGCTTAGTATGTGTAACACTGCTTAGTATGTGTAACACTGCTTAGTATATGTAACACTGCTTAGTATATGTAACACTGCTTAGTATGTGTAACACTGCCTAGTATGTGTAACACTGCTTAGTATGTGTAACACTGCTTAGTATATGTAACACTGCCTAGTATGTGTAACACTGCTTAGTATATGTAACACTGCTTAGTATGTGTAACACTGCTTAGTATGTGTAACACTACTTAGTATGTATAACACTGCTTAGTATGTATAACACTGCTTAGTATGTGTAACACTGCTTAGTATGTGTAACACTGTTTAGTATGTGTAACACTGCTTAGTATGTGCAACACTGCCTAGTATGTGTAACACTGTTTAGTATGTGTAACACTGCTTAGTATGTGCAACACTGCCTAGTATGTGTAACGCTACTTAGTATGTATAACACTGCTTAGTATGTATAACACTGCTTAGTATGTGTAACACTGCTTAGTATGTGTAACACTGTTTAGTATGTGTAACACTGCTTAGTATGTGTAACACTGTTTAGTATGTGTAACACTGCTTAGTATGTGTAACACTGCTTAGTATGTGTAACACTGTTTAGTATGTGTAACACTGCTTAGTATGTGTAACACTGCCTAGTATGTGTAACACTGTTAACACTAGTATGTGTAACACTGCTTAGTATGTGTAACACTGCTTAGTATGTGTAACACTGCTTAGTATGTGTAACACTGCTTAGTATGTGTAAACTCCTTAGTATGTGTAACACTGCTTAGTATGTGTAACACTGCTTAGTATGTGTAACACTGCTTAGTATGTGTAACACTGCTTAGTATGTGTAACACTGCTTAGTATGTGTAACACTGCTTAGTATGTGTAACACTGCTTAGTATGTGTAACACTGCTTAGTATGTGTAACACTGCTTAGTATGTGTAACACTGCTTAGTATGTGTAACACTGCTTAGTATGTGTAACACTGCTTAGTATGTGTAACACTGCTTAGTATGTGTAACACTACTTAGTATGTATAACACTGCTTAGTATGTGTAACACTGCTTAGTATGTGTAACACTACTTAGTATGTGTAACACTGCTTAGTATATGTAACACTGCTTAGTATGTGTAACACTGCTTAGTATGTGTAACACTACTTAGTATGTGTAACACTGCTTAGTATGTGTAACACTGCTTAGTATGTGTAACACTGCTTAGTATGTGTAACACTGCTTAGTATGTGTAACACTGCTTAGTATGTGTAACACTGCTTTTAAGTGTAACACTACTTAGTATGTGTAACACTGCTTAGTATCTGTAACACTGCTTTGTAAGTGTAACACTACTTAGTATGTGTAATACTACTTAGTATGTGTAACACTGCTTAGTATGTGTAACACTGCTTAGTATGTGTAACACTGCTTTGTACGTGTAACACTACTTAGTATGTGTAACACTGCTCAGTGTGTGTAACACTGCTTAGCATGTGTAACATGTATCGTGAGTGATTAACTGCAGTCGTGAATCCATCCTACATCCGCCCCACACCTACTGTCACGACCCATCTCATACGACCTCTCTCACACGACCCATGTCACACGACCCCTGTCACACGACCCCTGTCACACGACCCTTCTCACACGACACCTCTCACACGACCCCTCTCACACGACCCCTCTCACAGACCTCTTTCACACGGCCTGTCTCACACGACCCCTCTCACACGACCCCTCTCACACGACCCCTCTCACACGACCCCGCTCGCAGACCTCTTTCACACGACCCCTCTCACACGACCCCTCTCACACGACCCCTCTCACACGACCCCTCTCATACGACCCCTCTCATACGACCCCTCTCACACGACACTCTCTCACAGACGCCGTTACACTGTCGTCTCAGTCACAACTTTAATAAGCACATACGAGGAATCACACCGGCCCACGTGCCTGCGGCTGTCAAGTCAGCCGTATGTCTGGTGACATGAATTTGTCACAATCAGTAGGTCGCTACCGTCACTGAAGGGACTCTCATCGTCTCATGCCTCACTGAAGTCACCCTCCGTGACAGCAAACCCCTCCACAAGGATTGGGAACAGTTACGAAAACGCGCGGGTCTCAGTTTGCGGGAAAAGTGAGCTACCCGACCGTATCTCTGCGGACATTTGTTAGTGTGCGGAAACTTTAAAATGCATACAAACAAGAACAGTGATTTTTATCTGTTGAATAAGAGTTCTTGTTTATACATATTAATGTTCCCGAAAACATTTTTGAATGTTTTGAATGAATTGCTATTTGATGTGTCCGGTACACAATGAGTGTATATTTCCAGACGCAATCATTATAATCTTTGCACTGTATGGTCCCGGACAGTTGACAATTTAGTTGTTCTTACGTAGTCGAATACACATGTAGTCATTACGATACTTCGCTGACATTCTATATACCACTCTATGATGTTTTCCGCTGTTTCCCATAGCTGGCCTATTTCGTGTAATGTGTGAAATGGGTTGAAATAATTACGTGAACAGACATGGCCAGTTGGTACAGTCTAGTTGGATGTGATGCGGCCGAATTTAGAAAAAAAGACATACAAACATGCTATACTTCACACCCAACTGACGTCATAGATAATTTTTGGAAGTGCAGTTTTCGCCAAAAATATGAAGAAACGTTTGCGCAAATGTTTGTCGGTTGTCTGAACATGTGTTTATGCGGACGGCTCCGACGCTGTGTGTAGTATGGATATGAGATAAGAGGCAACAAATCACCAAGAGAATTAAGAATACAAACATCACCAGGAATGCTAACTGCAATGGCATCTTTTAAAAAGGTATTATTATATTGCATATGAATTTAAAACTGACGTCAGTGTATTAACGTTACATATGAAGACGAATATTTCTTGCTATTTAATAATATATAATCCAGATAGAGAGAAACAGATGCAATTCTCAGACAAGGAGACAAACCTATGCAAACACCGATTTCGTGATACATTTATGCATAAATACTACTTAAGATTTGATACAGCTCGTCGAATTAATTTCGAGTTCGGGCTTTGGACACTTGAATACATTTCCTACACATCTAATCAAACATTCGTCCCAAGAAGAACATTTCCTGCGTCACCAATATTACATTCCGTCGCAGAGACGATTATATTAAGTTAGTGGCGTAATTTACGAGCGAGCAGACCTCAATGCGTCTACGACGGCGGCGTGGGTTTCGATTGACGGTGTTAACGGGATTTGTCGCGCAGATGCCAACGCTTGCAACGATTGCGTGTTCGACTTGCAGCAAAGCACGGAACGACACACAGCAACGCCACTTGTCTGACTTCGTGTGGAACGCAGCCGGGACGTTTGATGGACAGTTATTTATACAGAGCCGTCATGTCATGTCACGGACTATATATGTGGCGATTTCGTAACGCATCCATTGACGGTTGCACGCCAAGGCGAATACTCACGGCATGACACAGTCTTGAGCCTTCGACGAGCGCACTAAGTGAAACATCACCGAACATCCACTTCAATATGTACGTCCCAAATATGTTACTCACATGTTCACACAAATGTTACAAAAAGCAGCGTCAATAATGATGACTGCATGGTGGGTCAGGTCTACTTTGGTCTTTTTGGGTCTTCGACTATGATAAACGTTATTCCATTAGGCAGATCAAATGCAAATAGGTTATTTTCAATTTACGAAGAAGAAAGAAGGCAAGTATTGCGGAAAGACCGTATAAACGGACGGACGGACGGACGGACGGACGGACGGACGGACGGACGGACGGACGGACGGACGGACGGACGGACGGACGGACGGACGGACGGACGGACGGACGGACGGACGGACGGACGGACGGACGGACGGACGGACGGACGGACGGACGGACGACGGACGGACGGACGGACGGACGGACGGACGGACGGACGGACGGACGGACGGACGGACGGACGGACGGACGGACGGACGGACGGACGGACGGACGGACGGACGGACGGACGGACGGACGGACGGACGGACGGACGGACGGACGGACGGACGGACGGACGGACGGACGGACGGACGGACGGACGGACGGACGGACGACGGACGGACGGACGGACGGACGAGGACGGACGGACGGACGGACGGACGGACGGACGGACGGACGGACGGACGGACGAGAACGGACGGACGGACGGACGGACGGACGGACGGACGGACGGACGGACGGACGGACGGACGGACGGACGGACGGACGGACGGACGGACGGACGGACGGACGGACGGACGGACGAACGAACGAACGAACGAACGAAAGAACCAACCAACCAACCAACCAACCAACCAACCAACCAACCAACCAACGAACGAACGAACGAACGAACGAACGAACGAACGAACGAACGAACGAACGAACGAACGAACGAACGAACGAACGAACGAACGAACGAACGAACGAACGAACGAACGAACGAACGAACGAACGAACGAACGAACGAACGAACGAACGAACGAACGAACGAAAGAACCAACCAACCGACAAAAGGGCTGACAAATCAACAAAAGCGCGAATAAATTAACGGTTTTGCGCGAGTGCAGGAACAAGCGGCAACCATCTGAGTACATTCCGATGGTGCGTCTGGAATGCGACCAGGGAGTTGGTCTGCCCGGGAAGAATATCTTCGCCGTGGGGATATTGTTAACTCCATTTAACACAACATTATACAAGCGAAAGACCCTAACCACTGCGGTCAAATAATGGCGCGATGAATATTACAGGAAGTATGACGGCAATCATCATGTTTGTTTGAAAAGACCGCCGCACTGTACCGTTATATTGTTGGCAAAGGAAAACACATCGTTCGCAGGCACCTGTCGGCGTGGGCTATGCCTTCAAATTGGCGCCATTCGGAATAGCTGCGCGCGATCCAGGGCTGCCATTGCTGCCGTGCAGGACCAATGCCGACGTTATCGAGGTCAACGCGTCTTGGCTGAACTCGCAGAAGAATATCTTGTATCGTCGCAGCTGCCATGCTCAAGAATACGACAGGTTTTACGTCGTTGTGACAGCCACTGAAACTAGGCGCAGGCCAACCTCTATTTTTATCGCTTCCATGGCGTTGTCCCGGCGCCGTCGCCGTAACAAAGCAACGCGCACTGGGTCGTGAAGGCTTCAGCAGAAACACAAACAGTCAAATCTACCCAGAGACAAACAATTCAAGTGAGAAAGCCTGCATTGATAATCATCAAACTATCGATGCTTAAGAATCTGCAATCAGAAGTAAACAATTTACAACGAAAACAAGCAGTTATTTGATAAATTATTGTTTGGAGCCTATCAAGGAAAATATAGATGCATGTTAAACGTTAATAGAGACACGAGGGTGGAAGGAGAGGAAGGCAGGGAAAACGAGAGGGAAGGGGTATGGGAAGGAGGGTGGAAGCGAAGTAGGGATAGAGGGTTGGAAGGAGGTAGGGAGGGAGGGTGGCAAGGAGTGTGGGAAGGAGGGAGCGATGGAGGTAGGTAGGGAGGCATATAGGTAGATAGGTAGGGAGGGATGGAGGTAGGGATACCGGATTACAGATTATTGTATTACATATGTACAAAGAGAGACAGCGAACGTTTGCATCAAGGCAAACAAAATAGGACTCTTATTGAAAGCGTTCTTAACTATGGATATGAGTACCACTTTATCTGAACGACAAGGAGCTTTAAATCGGGGTTATGTCATTTACGTTATTATGATACTGTGACGTCAAAGGAAGGACATTTTTATTGACATCAAGACTATATTCGAAAAGCAGACCGTAGAACACTCCATGCTTCGGAGATCAATACGAACACAAACGTATAAACTTGAGTTGTAAATTTAACCCTAACTGCCATTTCGTTGCTCTGAATCACACCAAGCAGACACAACAAATCAATAAATAAATAAATCAATAAAGCTGAACATGTTTAAAATAGAAAAGGTTGAACAAATCGGGAATGAATTACTACTGAGGCAATGACCCGCAGTTTCAGCGCTCTGCTGTTGACTGTAAGATAAGTGGATGCTGTAGGCGATTTCTCGCGGCGACGTTCCAGTATTTTACAGAACTCATCCATTCGCCGCTTCGGCATTGTCAGAAATAATATCGGAAGACGAAGGGGCTGTAGAGTTTTGCGAGGACTCCAAACTTTTTCACGAACACAAAAGAAATCCGAAGGATAAGTATTATTGAAGATTGTCAGGGAACAATGGCGAAAATGCACTATGATGGTATGTCAGTTCGACGCGGAGGTTGCAAAGCGATTGTTCTCACCAAAACCATTAACATAATGAAGTTGGAAACTATACCCTCCTTTCTCAAGGAGCATCCATGTGTGGACGTCTAAGAGACATTCGCCAACAAAAACACACAAAAACGACGCATTTGAAGAGGGAAAGACGACGTCCAACGGTCCAAATTAAATCTGCTGACGAACCATCGGGTGGGATGTAACACCTACGACTGGTTGCAAAGAGGCCTGGATGGTGTAGATTGCTCGGTGCGTCGTGTGACGAACGGCACAGGGATAAAAACAGGTAAATAAGCAAATAAATCACGTAGACTACACACGCGTTGTAATGTAATAGTTGTGAATACGCGAAATATAATATAATAATGTATTGAGAAAACTATATGTGACGTATTGCCGTGACGTCTGTGTGTGTATCTGTTTGTGTACACATATTGCTGGTGGGGTCTGCCCCACGCAGATCCCGCGCACCATAAACAATGATACTCGCATGACTATACGCAACTTTTATAGTTTGTTATTTGCTGCAGTGATCATATTTTCGATGCAAAAGCAATCGTGTGCAGAATGCAACATAACTTATTTGTTCGATACAGCCACATAACTTATTTGTCAGATGCATCAGTAATCTGTTACTTGAGGCTGTTGTTTTGTTGTCAGATGAAGCACTGAGTAACTATTTGCCCGAAACAATAGTAACTATTTACCCGATTATGCAGTGACCATTAGTCCGGTGCAGCAATAAATGTTTACATGACGCTGCCGTTGTTGTTCGCCCAAAGCAACCGCAATTGCTTGCCTGGTGCAGCAGTCATTACTTGTTTGAAGCAATAGTAATTCTTTGTTTGACTTAGCAAAAACCGTTTGCCCGGTATAAGAGAAAATGTTTGCTGATGCGGCTGTGATTATTTGCTCGACGTAACTGTAATTGCCTGCCCGATGTAAACATTTCTATTTGCCAGATGCAACATCTACTGTTTTTCCGATGCATCAGTAATAATTATCCAGAAGCAGTAGTAATTATTCGCCCCGTTAAAAAATGTGATTGCTCGGCACCGCAGTATTTGCCCGATGCAGAGGTAATAATTGGTTCTAATGCATACCGTTGCTTAGCATTTATGCTTTGACGTACTAACTCTTGTCCTCAAACGTAATCTTGGCCCGGAATACACTCTCAGTGAGTCCGATTATGCTGCAATTGTGAAGAACTGCAAACCGAACGATGCACACCTTGCGGGGAACTCCGTGACTGCTCCGGTGTTTACTACCGGGGTTTGCGGTGGTGACGTGACGTGTTCCACACGCTGTGATTAGAACGTGACAACGTGGAAAGGACACAGTCCCGTGAGATCAGACTCATGGCCGTACAAGCGGCTTAAAGGTGTCGCGGCGAAGCGCAGATGTCGGCGTTAAAAGCTCGTTAAGACTTGCGGGCGAGAACCGAATGCGACCGTCCCGTCCGGATATCATCTGTGACGTGGGTAATTTCATAATTAGGAGGACAACGGCCACGTTAATTTTGTATGTGGTGTTACTGTTGTTAGCAGGACTGGTACAACGGACGGCGCTTAGAGAGGCCGCACGGAACACTCGCGAGGGTGACCGGTACGGCGGAAACAAATGTAACAAAAATGGCAATGACTACATTTGTTGTTGTCGTGTGTGGTTAGATGGTTGGTGATGTTAAGTGTCGATTTCAAAAAAAGATGGGAATGGTGACGATGACGATGACGATGACGATGACGATGACGATGACGATGACGATGACGATGACGATGACGATGACGATGACGATGACGATGACGATGACGATGACGATGACGATGACGATGACGATGACGACGGTTATGATGATGTTCAACAACCCACCCCGTGTGTCAATCCGACCTGGTTTCCATTATGCTAATGATACTGTAACATTGCCTACACACACATACACACACACACACACACACACACACACACATATATATATATATATATATATATATATATATATATATATATATATATATATATATATATACACTCACACAAACACACACACACACACACACTCATACAAACAAACACACACACACACACACACACACACACACACACACACACACACACACACAACACACACACACACACACACACACACACACACACACACACACACACACACACACAACATGTGCGTGCGTATGCGCGTGTGTGCGCGCGTGCGTGAGTGTGTGTATGTGTGCGTGCGTGTGTGCATGTGTGCATGTGTGCATGTGTGCATGTGTGCATGTGTGCATGTGTGCATGTGTGCATGTGTGCATGTGTGCATGTGTGCATGTGTGCATGTGTGCATGTGTGCATGTGTGCATGTGTGCATGTGTGCATGTGTGCATGTGTGCATGTGTGCATGTGTGCATGTGTGCATGTGTGCATGTGTGCATGTGTGCGTGTGTGTGGGGGGTATTAAGATGTAGGAGACAGTGCATTGCAGCAACATAACCGTGTGTCCAATGTTTGTTTCTAGGAAACACGAGGATCGGGTGAGTTTATGAACGAGTAGACGGACGCACTTACCTCCTCCGTTGGCGTAGCATAGGTACGGGAACCTCCAAACGTTGCCGAGACCGATCGAGTAGCCGATGCAGGAAAAGAGAAAGTCCGACTTGCTCGACCATTGTTCCCTCTCCGGAATGTCCTCCGTGTCCATCGACTTCAGCACGATGACGTCTCCCTTGAGCGGGGCCATCTCCCCGTCCGCCCCCTCGTCTGGCCCATTGCCCAATTTCGTCTTCTCCCCGTCCATGGCGACCGGGCGCAGAAGTTACGAGCAGCGACAGAAACAACGGCCGTGTCCGATACGTTCGCGACACCTACTGTAGGTGTCTACGACGTCGAACGTACCGTAACCAAGACAACGAAGAACGTGCCGTAACCAAGACGACGCACGTGCGGTAACCGCGGCGACGACGCGCGTGCAGGATAGAAACGGCGACGACGGTAACTAGGCCTATACGACCGTGTGTGTGTGTACAACCGTCCGTCACACGACTCACTGTGAAGTCGACGGTTGCAGTCGGCCCACGAACCTTGACGGCGGGTCAAGTATCAAAAATGAAACTCGATAGGTGTAGCGGAGGGGGTGTTAATATCATCGCTTCGAGTGGCGCTCGAGTGGCACTCTGAGTGTTTTGCCGCCGCCTCGCGATCAACACATTCACCACGGAGTCTCGTTCTCGAGCGGACGGCCGGCGATGTTCCTACAGAGCACTATTGACAGAAACTTCCTTCACGACAGACGACGTCGATCTGTGCGCGGCAACGTCCCAATCCCAAAATCAGCGTCTAGAAAAAAACACGCTGATGTTTAGTGCTGTACGGCATTTCCAATCGTACGCAAACAGCCGACGGCAAATTATAGTGTTTCTTGTACTCGGGCTTGGAGACGTATCTGAGGACGCAAGAAGACGTATGAACGTAGTCGCGCGGCAGATCAACTTGCAGTTGCCGTCAGCGACGGACGTTGCTTCGACGACACTCGACCGACAGAGATCGCGGGTCGACTGAGTAGGCCTCGACGGTGGATCGAATCAGACCAACGCGCGCCGTTCACGTCGCTTTTGGCGGTGCGCGCTATGGTGGTTGATACGACGAGCAGACGGGGAGAACGCCCACTTTGGCAGGGGAATACCCAACCGTCGACAGACCTTCGGCGTGTCAGCCTTGGCACTGAAAGCACGGGCGTCGAGCTTAGTCAGCAACGGTTACAGCTATATTATGGGCGAAAGCGCTGATGCATGCGCTTGCGAAAGCCACTTAAACGGGAACACTCTAACTCGTTACTTGGCCTTGGGATGATGTGTTCCTCTGGTACGGGTTTTGCGTGTATTGTACCTAAAAGACGGCCAAGGTTACTATATCCTCGCGCTATGATATATCGCGATAGTCTGCGAGACATCAATGTAATAATACTAATAATAATAATTGTTAAACTTCAATAGCGTCTATATATCCTTGAAAATTCAAGCTCAGAGACGCAACAAAATCATTTTGGCATAATAATAAACGGGAACAGCCAAAAGCCGTCATTGGAGTATGGAACCGCCGATATTCTATTGGTGGAAAAACAATTTCAAACAAATTTGTTTTCAGTTTTTTACGAAAGGTGGCTATACTTTCAGAAGTTGTAATTGTACTAGGGATCCGATTCCAGATTGTTCTCGCAGCTATACACGAAGCACGTTTGCCAATATCGAGCTAGTCTTAGGAACAATACGTTATTTCGAACCGGATGATCTAAGAGTCCAAGATATATCAGGAAAACGTAGCTGATTAACTATGTATGTTTTTGGTATCAGTAGACGCCGAAAACTGTAATTTGACCACGGATATCTGACCCTCAAACGAAACAAAGTGCGTTCTCTTTGCTGCCGTCTCGAAGCTGGACAGTTTCATCCACATCAAGTAGCTTCAACGCAGCTATATAAATGAGTTCATGGCTATAAGCAGTGCTGGCTATTTGTGTCAGAATAATAGTTGAGGCGTGGCTGGGACAGTAGTTGTGGCGTGGCTGAATACTTACCTGGGGCAGTAGTTGTGGCGTGGCTGAATATTTAACAAGGGCAGTAGTTGTGGCGTGGCTGAATACTTACCTGGGGCAGTAGTTGTGGCGTGGCTGACTATTTAACAAGGGCAGTAGTTGTGGCGTGGCTGAATACTTACCTGGGGCAGTAGTTGTGGCGTGGCTGAATATTTAACAAGGGCAGTAGTTGTGGCGTGGCTGAATATTTCACAAGGGCAGTAGTTGTGGCGTGGCTAAATACTTACCTGGGGCAGTAGTTGTGGCGTGGCTGAATATTTAACAAGGGCAGTAGTTGTGGCGTGGCTGAATACTTACCTGGGGCAGTAGTTGTGGCGTGGCTGAATATTTAACAAGGGCAGTAGTTGTGGCGTGGCTGAATACTTACCTGGGGCAGTAGTTGTGGCGTGGCTGAATATTTAACAAGGGCAGTAGTTGTGGCGTGGCTGAATACTTACCTGGGGCAGTAGTTGTGGCGTGGCTGAATATTTAACAAGGGCAGTAGTTGTGGCGTGGCTGAATACTTACCTAGGGCAGTAGTTGTGGCGTGGTTGAATATTTAACAAGGGCTGTAGTTGTGGCGTGGTTGAATACTTACCTGGAGCAGTAGTTGTGGCGTGGCTGAAAACTTACCAGGGGCAGTAGTTGTGGCGTGACTGAATACTTACCAAGAGAAGTAATTGTGACGTGGCTGAATACTTACCTGAGGCAGTAATTGTGGCGTGGCTGAATACTTACCAAGGGCAGTAGTGGTGGTGTGGCTGAATACTTACCTGGGGCAGTAGTTGTGACGTGGCTGAATACTTACCTGGGGCAATAACCACTTGCATGGTTGGTTGACAACATCCACAACCTACCGTGAAGTCTACTTTATGTAGATATTCACTTTTTCGTGATCAAATAAGTTGTCCATGTGCAGTATGTTTTGCAAATGGCTGCTGAAATGTGCTCCACTAGTACGCGGTTATGACGTGCGCGAAGGACAAGGTTCGGGAACAACTGAACTTCCAATAGGCCAGTGGCAAGACCTCATACTTATAGAAAACTTGTAATGTATGTTTATAATGGTTTGTTTGTATTTTCGACTGTTCTTAGAGTTTAGACGAACTTTTGTCTGAGCGGCCACTCACGTAGCTTTTTTCAGAATCCATGATGGCCGCCACACTGCACCGAAATCTGTAGATTTCATCATAATGTATGTTTTACGTGCAAGAGAATGATGACGTTGACAGCTATAAGTAAGCTTTTGAGGGTGCGTAATACCAATCTAAAGTTACGTTAACATTATGTGGCTATCTTCATGACGTAAATGCAATATGCCCTCCAAATTGACCATAAACACATAAATAATGATAAAAACACATATTAACAGTTGTATGTACAGTACAACGTTTAAAGCACAGATTCATATCACTCAATATATATATAACAGTTACAAACGCAATTACCATATCTCAACTCTACAACGGTGTCGTCTATGACGCGGTCAGGAATGCTGTATTATTTACCAACATGTTCGTTCTTCGCCAAATGGGCAAACTAAGGCCCAACTGGACCGGCGCGCAAGGACACGACTTCGTCACATAAATATAACACCACCTGACTACAACGCACTGGTCAGTGTGGATGCTGGTTATGTTTTGTCCACAACAAAAATAGTTCGAGTATATCTGGTCTAGTTTCAAGTTCGCACGGACTTGCCGTTAACCCGCAGCACCTTTAGTGACGTCACGGGCGCTGTCAAAGTGGACAGCTTGCATATAGAGACGACTATAAGGAGAAGTCCTGTTGGAAGTGACGGGTCAGCAGCTGTGTGCCACGCAAAGGTAACACACGTCTAATTATACCGATGGGGCCAAGCAACACAGTGGTCAGAACGCCGGGCTCTGAATCGCGGAAATCTTCTAGCTTCGTTTCGAGGTTTGTTTCAGTTCATTCAGCCGTAAAAAGGATAATTATGTTGTACTTATACGGTGGGGAAGCAGTAATTTCGGCGTGGCTGAATATTTCCCGGAGAGTTAACGGAAAAAGTCTTATTGCAATTCTCAGTACTGTATGGTGAATGTTAAATGACTGTGTCGTCATGACAACTGATATGATGATGATTTGGTATTTGTACGAAGGATTAAACATTCATCAGTCCATCTCAAGATGCCTCTAGAACATGGGTTTCGAGTTTAAATGTATGTCAAGATTTCACACAGCGATGCATTAGTTAATTTTATTCCTGTTATTGTGAATGTGTTCGCACTGACAGACACTAAACTACTGTTGATTCTACGCCAGCCGTTATTAATGTTTAGGAGTGCGGAAAAAAGACAACGAGAATGTAGTGTGAATATCAGTATATTGAGTGCGGCTAGTCGTGACTGATATCACCGTGACAACGACGTCTAGGCACCATATTTGTCGCCTTTAGTGTCAACTGTGGCTCAGGGTGTGTCGTGGTTGTTGTGTGCCAGTGTAGATAATAATGTTGTTAGTAATATACCCATATATATATATATATATATATATATATATATATATATATATATATATATATATATAATATAAATATATATATATAATATATATATAATGATAAAAACACAGGCTCTCACGCATGCAGCCATGCACTCATACACACAATCATTCATACACGCATCAACACTCACACGCACGAACACATACACACACACTCACATACACACCTCGATTGCGCGCGCGTGCAGGCACGCAACACGCAACACCCACACCCACACGCAACAAGCAACAAGCAACAAGCAACAAGCAACACGCAACACGCAACACGCAACACGCAACACGCAACACGCAACACGCAACACGCAACACGCAACACGCAACACGCAACACGCACACACGCACACGCAACACGCAACACGCAACACGCAACACGCAACACGCAACACGCAACACGCCACACGCCACACGCCACACGCCACACGCAACACGCAACACGCAACACGCAACACGCAACACGCAACACGCAACACGCAACACGCAACACGCAACACGCAACACGCAACACGCAACACGCAACACGCAACACGCAACACGCAACACGCAACACCAACGCAACACGCAACACGCAACACGCACACGCACACGCAACACGCAACACGCAACACGCAACACACGCAACACGCAACACGCAACACGCAACACGCAACACGCAACACGCAACACGCAACACGCAACACGCAACACGCAACACGCAACACGCAACACGCAACACGCAACACGCAACACGCAACACGCAACACGCAACACGCAACACGCAACACGCAACACGCAACACGCAACACGCAACACGCAACACGCAACACGCAACACGCAACACGCAACACGCCACACGCACACACGCCACACGCCACACGCCACACGCCACACGCCACACGCCACACGCCACACGCCACACGCCACACGCCACACGCCACACGCCACACGCAACGCCACAC
>JAODUO010000551.1:417500-458326 GCA_025642075.2 Ridgeia piscesae
GTGTGCGCGTGTGTGTGTGTGTGTGTGTGTGTGTGTGTGTGTGTGTGTGTGTGTGTGCTGTGCGTGTGCGTGTGCGTGTGCGTGTGCGTGTGCGTGTGCGTGTGCGTGTGCGTGTGCGTGTGCGTGTGCGTGTGCGTGTGCGTGTGCGGTGCGCGTGCGCGTGTGCGTGTGCGTGTGCGCGTGCGCGTGCGCGTGCGCGTGCGCGTGCGCGTGCGTGCGTTTGCGTTGCGTTGCGTGTGCGGGGTGCGTGCGTGTCGCGTGTGCGTGTGCGGTGCGTTGCGTGTGCGTTGCGTGTGCGTGTGCTGGCGTGTGTGGCGTGTGCGTGTCGTGCGTGTGCGTGTGCGTGTGCGTGCGTGTGCGTGGTGCGTGTGGCGTGTGCGTGTGCGTGTGCGTGTGCGTGTGCGTGTGCGTGTGCGTGTGCGGTGCGGTGCGTGTGCGTGTGCGGTGCTGTGCGTGTCGTGGCGTGTGCGGCTGCGTGTGCGTGTGCGTGTGCGGTGCGTGCGTGTGCGTGTGCGGTGCGTGTGCGTGGCGGTGCGTGTGCGTGTGCGGTCGCGGTGCGTGGCGTGTGCGCTGTGCGTGGCGTGTGCGGTGCGTGTGCGTGGCGTGTGCGTGTGCGTGTGCGTGTGCGTGTGCGTGTGCTGTGCGTGTGCGGTGCGTGGCGTGCGTGTGCGTGTGCGTGTGCGTGCGTGTGCGTGTGCGTGTGCGTGTGCGTGTGCGTGCGTGCGGTGCGTGCTGCGTGTGCGTGTGCGTGTGCGCAGTGCGTGTGCGGTGCGTGTGCGTGGCGTGTGCGCTGTGCTGCTGTGCGTGTGCGGCGTGTGCGTGATGCGTGGCGTCGTGGCGTGGCGTGGCGCTGGCGTGTGCTGGCGTGCTGCGTGTGCGTGCGTTGCGTGTGCGTGTGCGTGCGTGTGCGTGTGCGTGTGCGTGTGCGTGTGCGTGTGCGTGTCTGGCGTGTGCGTGTCGTGTGCTGTGCGTGCGTGCTGTGCGTGTGCGTGTGCGTGTGCGTGTGCGTGTGCGTGCGTGCTGTCGTGCTGTGCGTGCGTGTGCGTGTGCGTGTGCGTGTGCGTGTGCGTGTGCGTGTGCGTGTGCGTGTGCGTGCTGCGTGCGCGTGCGCGTGTGCGTGCGCGTGCGCGTGCGCGTGCGCGTGCGCGTGCGCGTCGCGTGCGTGCGCGTGCGCGTGCGCGTGCGCGTGTGCGTTTGTCAAGCAACCTCTTTATGTTTACGAATTGACGCTACCAGTGGATGTCGAAGACGCCGTAACGGACTACTGCACACTGCCTGCCCAGAGCGCACTAGGACGTGCAGTGGTCGGTCGCTCGTCTCGAGGTGCTGTGGGCCGGGTTTGAACAAGACCAGATACATTGTAACGTTTATTTTTATCCACTGCGGCCAGATATCATAAAACTAATAAATGGTCGAGCAGCTGTCGACGTTCCGCCAACCCTGGCCCGTCCGCCGACATTTCCCACTTAGCCTACGACACACACGCTAATAAATTTGAATTGTCATAAACACGGGGAAATGGTCTTGCATGTTCTGTCATACAGTTATTTCATTGACTGAGCCGTGGAGAAAGGTACCATGAAATATATGGCAAGTTATCTTTGTACGTTTTCTCTGGCGGTCAACTGGAGGACACCCACTTTCGAATTGAGCCTGGCCGGCTAATACTGTTTTGTGTACATTTGGACACATTGCATCTATGATGCTGCATGGAAGAGACAAACTGATTAGTGCCCAACGAGAATGCAGATTTTATTTTGTATACATAAAGCTGTCGTTCTCAACAGGTGCATCCAAGAAGCTGGTGAGTAAGGGCTGGTGCGCCTAGACTCTTTTTAGAATGTGTCGTTTACCGTAGACGTGTTTGAGTGTGCCCCATTACAAGCCCACAAACCTGTGTTTAGTTGGGAAGAAAGTGAAGTTACCGCGACGCAGCTACGAAAACCGTTCAACAGCACACATACAAGCACACATACAAGCACACATACAAGCACACATACAAGCACACATACAGCACACATACAAGCACACATACAAGCACACATACAAGCACACATACAAGCACACATACAAGCACACATACAAACACACATACAAGCACACATACAAGCACACATACAAGCACACATACAAGCACACATACAAGCACACATACAAGTACACATACAAGCACACATACAGCACACATACAAGCACACATACAAGCACACATACAAACACATACAAGCACACATACAAGCACACATACAAACACATACAAGCACACATACAAGCACACATACAAACACACATACAAGCACACATACAAGCACACATACAAGTACACATACAAGCACACATACAAGCACACATACAAGCACACATACAAGCACACATACAAGCACACATACAAGCACACATACAAGCACACATACAAGTACACATACAGCACACATACAAGCACACATACAAGCACACATACAAGCACACATACAAGCACACATACAAGCACACATACAAGCACACATACAAGCACACATACAAGTACACATACAAGCACACATACAGCACACATACAAGCACACATACAAGCACACATACAAACACATACAAGCACACATACAAGCACACATACAAACACACATACAAGCACACATACAAGCACACATACAAGCACACATACAAACACACATACAAGCACACATACAAGCACACATACAAGCACACATACAAGCACACATACAAGCACACATACAAGCACACATACAAGTACACATACAAGCACACATACAGCACACATACAAGCACACATACAAGCACACATACAAACACATACAAACACATACAAGCACACATACAAGCACACATACAAACACACATACAAGCACACATACAAGCACACATACAAACACACATACAAGCACACATACAAGCACACATACAAACACACATACAAGCACACATACAAGCACACATACAAGCACACATGCAAGCACACATACAAGCACACATACAAGTACACATACAAGCACACGTAAACGTACACACTCATTTACTTAATTGAAAAGGAAGTGAAATGTTCTAAATAAGAGCATGTGTAGATCATCTTCACATCATATCGGATATGAAAACAACTAAAGTTCTTGCGCGTGGCTATTACAAATTGAAAATTAAACTCGACTCTCGACTTCGACATGTACGTAACTAGATACACGTGGTGCCATCCAGCGGATGACAGGTATTATTCGAAACAGCGCCTCCCGGTGGTTATTCACACAATTAGCTGCAGACGACGTAAATGTTCCCAGGGCAGATTTCGTATCCTCACTTGTCTTAGAGGGGTGGTGGTGGGGGGGGGGGGGACAACACCCGAGTTCATGCCTGTTTGGACAATAAACCTGCTATATCACACGTGAACACGTGAACAAAACGTTTCTAGTATGTCTCATCAACCTTTGCTTCAATAAACAATTTCGGTAAAAGTAAATGTGTATTATTATTATACGATTACCATGACGGCATGTCAACTGCTAATCTCGCCTAACCGACTGTCGGTCGGCTGTGTAATACACCGAGAAGACAGTCTGGTGACTTTGCCGGCTTTTGAATAATTTATTATTCGTGTGAGGCTAAACAATGCTGCCACCTCACGGATACTGGATAATCCTGTCGTAATTCCTATTTTATAGACAACTGCAAATTTGTATTTAGTTTTGTGTTAATATAAGTTCTATGTTTAATACTTTTCATAGGATATCATTATCTTGTAAAAGTATATCGTTATTTTAATTGTTATTTCATAGTTAGCCTGAGACCTAATCAGCGGCTCTACCCTAATCTGGGATAAGGCCGCCCTGGCGGTTACAACGGCAGCCCATTAATTCCCCAGGCAGAGTTGAGGGGCTGAAAAGTGCTGCCACCTCACGGAGCCTGTGTAATCGAGGCTAGCCAACTGCTAGAAACCAACAATTGTCGCACATACGGCTTTAAAAAACGTTGCCCTTTTGTCATAACAGATATCGTTTGAGACCAGGATTTCAACAAAATAAAGGCATATAATTGGACGCTCCAAGTATTCGAAATAAATTTTTCGATATCTTGGTGCTTTGGATACAAAACGCGTTGTGTTATGTATGTAGATGATCCCCCGTGGATTGCAATCGAAACAGTTACTCTGAAAACGAACGTAAGCCTAATTTCATCGGCTTGGACCAGTTCACTCGCATCGTCTGTATTTTTCAACAAAATTAGATTCGTGTGGAACTATAACTGCTTGTTCCTGTGATGAAAATATTTGCACTGCATGAGAATAGCGTACTATAACGCATTCTGTCGCTCGTTTTCACTTCGACCCAGCAGCGATCGTTGTGAACAAGCTCTGAATACATAGCAACGTTTTTAACGATGTAGTGAATTCACCAACGCTGCTTTCGCTTTGTGTTTTGCAACACTTGAAACGCTGCCCCAACTATAATTGTCGTTTGTTGTTGTTCTAAGTAAGAGCGCTGCAGTAGGGGCCTATTCAACGCCAGGCTGGTGTGTACGTCATTTAGACGTAGGCGCCTTTTACCAGCTTGTGTTTTTTTTATAAATATACTTATTATTACTATTATTTAATGATAATAATTGTAATGTTTTACTTTTTAATATACCGTAATTATTTGTTATACTTGTTTAATATGTATCTGAATTACTGATCATATAAACATATCAATTTCGTATCATACTTACATAATCATGTATACCTATTTTATATTCCACGTACTTTTACGTTGGCTGTACGTCCCTATAAACGGGCTGGTCCCAGAGTACGGCACATTAGAAAGGCTGGTTGTAAATAATCAAATAATAACTACGCCTCCGTGATAAATAGGGGAATCCTATATTTTTCCGATCTCGCAGCGCTGTCAAAGTTAGAACTAAACGCACTGCGTACGGAATCACAGAAAATGCAAGACACGTGACGCATTCGCACATCGTAGCCGTATCAGCATTCCTGCATCCGTACATATCCTAGCTACAAGTGTCGGTATTCGAAACCCCAGACAGCTCCAGACCTAATGGCATAGGCATAATAACAAACGATATATTCTTTTTATCTTGATGCAAAATTGTTTGATAAAAGTTTCATGCTTATTAATAGTCTTTTTCTACCATCAGACCCACTCGTGATCTCCATCCGGGTACAGGATAAACGAACTCTATTGGCCGGTGGTGGCGCCATATGGCATTTCACCCAGACTACGCATCGTACGCTCGTTACTCGCAAGATGACGATATGTTCGCCAAACGCCGTCCCGCAGTAATTGTGACACTTAAAATACTATCGTCGAGATGTGCGAACTGTGTTACCATACCAGACATTATAATAATGAGTACATGCAATCATTATTATTAATTGGGACTTCCCAGTCATCCTGCCATGAAATTCCGCATTATACGTAAATTCATTTACGCCGTCGCCATCGGCTGTGCTTGTGACGTAACACGGCAACAAAACATACGCCAAAACGTTAAACTTTACTTCCGCCCAAGACTACCGCTCGTCGTTTCATTAGAGTAATCCACTGTTAATGTAATCAAAGTAACAATTCAAGATCGAAGTCGATGCGACGACGACAAATTGTGTAGGAAGGTACGTATTAATGGATATTTACAAAATGTAGGAAAATAAAAATGTCGTTTATCTTGAAAGGTTTCTATGACTATGTACCATGTAACATAGTTCTGTCGTGCGTTATACAAAATCAGTTAACGTCATATAGAAGACTAAACATGATCATGCCTCCCTCTACACATGTACAGTAAAAATGTCAGTGTCTACTACACTCTCTCTCTCTCTCGCTCTCTCTCGCTCTCTCTCGCTCTCTCGCGCTCTCTCGCGCTCTCTCGCGCTCTCTCGCGCTCTCTAGCGCTCTCTCGCGCTCTCTCGCGCTCTCTCGCGCTCTCTCGCTCTCTCTCGCATCTCTCGCTCTCTCTCTCGCGCTCTCTCGCGCTCCTCGCGCTCTCTCGCTCTCTCTCTCTCTCTCTCTCTCTCTCTCTCTCTCTCTCTCTCTCTCGCTATCTCTCTCTATCCCTACCTCCCTCACTCCCTCACTCCCTCACTCCCTCACTCCCTCACTCCCTCACTCCCTCACTCCCTCACTCCCTCACTCCCTCACTCCCTCACTCCCTCACTCCCTCACTCCCTCACTCCCTCACTCCCTCACTCCCTCACTGCCTCACTCCCTCACTCCCTCACTCCCTCACTCCCTCACTCCCTCACTCCCTCACTCCCTCACTCCCTCACTCCCTCACTCCCTCACTCCCTCACTCCCTCCCCCTCTCTATGAAGCGACTTGACATTTAAACTGCCCCACAGATCGATTTTTATTTCAGGAATGCTGGAATGCTGTTAGATTGGTAATTATGCTGTTACTGTGTCTTTCTCTCTATTCCAGCTACCTGCGTCGATGCGACGACGACAAATTGTGTAGGAAGGTACGTATTAATGGATATTTACAAAATGTAGGAAAATAAAAATGTCGTTTATCTTGAAAGGTTTCTATGACTATGTACCATGTAACATAGTTCTGTCGTGCGTTATACAAAATCAGTTAACGTCATATAGAAGACTAAACATGATCATGCCTCCCTCTACACATGTACAGTAAAAATGTCAGTGTCTACTACACCTCTCTCTCTCTCTCTCTCTCTCTCTCGCTCTCTCTCGCTCTCTCTCGCTCTCTCTCGCTCTCTCTCACTCTCTCGCGCTCTCTCGCGCTCTCTCGCGCTCTCTCGCGCTCTCTCGCGCTCTCTCGCGCTCTCTCGCGCTCTCTCGCGCTCTGTCGCTCTCTCTCGCATCTCTCGCTCTCTCTCTCGCGCTCTCTCGCGCTCCTCGCGCTCTCTCGCTCTCTCTCTCTCTCTCTCTCTCTCTCTCTCGCTATCTCTCTCTATCCCTACCTCCCTCACTCCCTCACTCCCTCACTCCCTCACTCCCTCACTCCCTCACTCCCTCACTCCCTCACTCCCTCACTCCCTCACTCCCTCACTCCCTCACTCCCTCACTCCCCACTCCCCCACTCCCCCACTCCCTCACTCCCTCACTCCCTCACTCCCTCACTCCCTCACTCCCTCACTCCCTCACTCCCTCACTCCCTCACTCCCTCACTCCCTCCCCCCTCTCTATGAAGCGACTTGACATTTAAACTGCCCCACAGATCGATTTTTATTTCAGGAATGCTGGAATGCTGTTAGATTGGTAATTATGCTGTTACTGTGTCTTTCTCTCTATTCCAGCTACCTGCATGTGTACTCTGTACGTATGCCGTATATGTCTGTCCCTCCCTTGCAAATTGCTGTGACAACTAATTTCGAAATTCGAATGTCACTGTCAAAATGTGTTTACACACTTGAATCTGTGTGCTAGAGCCAAACAAAATAGAGAACCACTGGTCAATGGACTGATGTATTTCGTTATTGATTTTTACACTTTCACAAGTCAAGTCTTACTTACCGACTGACATTTATACTGTCCAAATGATCACATCTGTCTATTTCAGATATCTGCCCCGATGGAGTGAGATTTTATCACAATTATGTTGTAGCTAAGCGTTGTTCGTGGAGGTCAGCTTTGGCGACTGCCCGTAGGGGCCGGTCGGTTGGCCGGCCCCCGACAAGTAGCCAAGGCCCATTCTTCCCCCGCGTGGGAAGAATGGGACTCCGTTCTACGGAGTCCCGTTCTTCCATGGGGAGGATGCTCGACCGAGAGTGGGGCGTCGGCCCCACTCTCGGTCGAGCATCCTCGTGGGGACTCGAGCGGCAGACCACCCCCACGCTGGTTCGAGTCGGGAAACGTTTGCCGACCTAATCGGCAAAAAGGTCTCGATAGCGACTAGCATGGTCTTAGATTAGTCTCCTGTTGTATTACTAATTACTATATACTATTACCATGTTCGTTGTGATTGTTATATTTGTGTTGATTATGATTTGTTTCACATGGATGTAGTGTATGCGTTTGGTTGAAATACTGGTCGAATAAAAACGTCATTCTTTCAGTCAGTCAGATATATGACTGTGTACCATGTAACAGAGTTCTGTCGTGCGTTATACACAATCAGTTAACGTCATTTAGAAGACATGATCATGCCTCCCTCCACACATGTACAGTAAAAATGTCAGCGTCCACTACACTCTCTCTCGCTCTCTCTGCCATTAAAACTACGCATTCTAAATTCGGCTAATTGTATTGCTTCTTAATTGAATTGAGGGCTGCTCTTGGAAGTTAGCCGAATCACTCTTAATTAACTTTGTCTTACCACCCACGAGAACAGCGCAACCATAGCTGCGGTCTTGTACCGGGGTGTCTAAAACAAAACCTTTGAGATTCTAAGATCCCAAAACGACTATCCATTTGAACAGCATCACGAGCTACCGAGTGGTATTGTGTACAACTATGACTACTTCCCATAACTTTCTGGTTAGCATTTTTATTGACTGAGATTATCTTCAAAGTGTTGCAGGGCGATCTGCCAGGAGGGACTGGGATTTACAGCAGCTTCACAGGGCTGCCTGGTTCTAGTACCTTCATCCTGTTTTTGTCAAAATTACTGATAAATCGTTGCACATTAATGATGACATTTTCTATGCCAAGGGGTGCAGCATTGTCAGAGCTTCAAATGGCCACTGTCTTAAATGAATGTTTTGGTTTGTAAATTGATGTAGAAGCACGTACGTAAGGCTTGCTACACCCCTGCTGTGAATGGGATATTGGTCAACTCTACAAGAGAGAGAGTTCACTGAAAATGTGACAGCGGTAACAATCACTCGCTTACTAAGGAATGAAAGTGTAGCAGGGATATGGACCACTCTTTTACACAAAAGAGTGTGAAAGTGTGACTGAGGTATTAACTCCCAATCAATTATAAATAATTACAGAAAACGACAATACATGACACTCCTATGAACTTGACCCCATCCCGATATCGCTGCTTTGAGACTGTGCACACATTATACAAGTTCTCACGATCATTGTTAACATGTCTTTAAGAACTTCTCATTTGAAGCGAGCGCATGTGAGCCCATCGACCAAGAAGCCAGGCCTAGACAAATACATCTTGAACAATTACAGACCTGTGTCCAATTTGCCGGACTTATCTAAGACAATAGAACGTATTGTAGCTGCAAGACTGTCGGCTCATATGTCTGAGTATAATGTCTGCGAGCTCAACAAGTCTACGTACAAGCCCAATCACAGCGTTGAGACGGCTCTTGTCTGTGTACAAAATGACATCTTGCGTGCAATGGACAGACAAAACATTGTCATCATGATGCTTCTGGACCTATTAGTCTAGTTGGAAGAGGCGGGGGGGGGGAGGGGTTACCGAGCACCCCCCGGAAATATAGTTGTAATTGGTATCACTAGATCGGAAAGAATTCGGTAGAAAACGGTTTGCTATGTTAACAAGTCAGCAAAATGTCCCACGTATAATAGTTATGCAAATTAGTGCCGCCATTATTGAAAAATCTATTTTTCACTATATCTCAACCAATGTTACACATAAATGACAAAATAAGATGTATAAACTCATGTTATGAGGGTCAGCGACCATAATAAAACATTTTTTACATGATCACTTGTGTCTATAACAGATTAACATGCAAATTAGTGCCGCCAATATTAAGAAATCAATTTTTCACCATATCTCGACCAATATTGCACATAACAGCACAGATAATGTGTCCAGACCCATGTTTTCAGGGTCAACGATCATCAAAGGGCCATTCTTGAATTAACTTCGTGTGTTGCTGGCATGCTATGCAAATTCTAAAGTGCCAGCATTACCGAAAATGTTACTTTTTCGCTGTATCTCAGCCAATATTGTAGGTGAGTTTAGAGGATTTTTGAGGGCATCTACTTACGAAATCATGTTTTTTTTTTCCGACCAAAAGTTGATATGGGGATCCATTCAAGGTATTGTGAATACAGGAATTTTGCTAAGTTAATTTACCAATAGGTTATTAATTTACTGATCCAGGCAAATAGCAAGACAGAATGATTTTTTCTTAGTTGCCGCGCCTCAACCTCTCATGGGTTTCATACGAAAAGTGCTAGATCATCATTCACCATCGCTTTCACTAACATCGTCAAAGTCAAACTCGTCCTTCCTCGTTTTCCTCCTCCTCCTTGTCTTCCTCTTCGCGGTCCATGATGGATTCGTAAGCATGCTTATATAAGGCTACGCGGTGGTTCACCCGCTGGAGGTATGGCTTCAAAGCAGAGCGGTGGAGAGGAAGACGAGCCAGGTCGACATTAGATTTAGTAGTGCGTTTCTCGTCCTCACTCACGATCTTGCGCAGAAGTTTGGCATGGAGCCCATCCATCAGGCACGTGAGCTCTTCCATCTGCTTCAGCACGTGATACTTGAGGTTCCATTCCTCACCGAGTTGCATGAACGCTTTGTGAAACCTGGGGTTCTTCGCTAGCTTTTTCAGGGGCCCCGCCTTCCCCCTTCCCTTTGAAGGCACTGGTGCAGTCTTATCCACTGAATACATACATCACGATCCAAAGAACAGTCGCACAGTAGTCTTCTCCAGGGGATACTGCGAGATCAGAGAGGTTGACTAGTTGTCGCTGTTTCCCTGACCCGGTAGCATGGTATACAGTCAGCTTGCTTGATGGCGTGGGCGTGGTAAAGTAGAATCACGAAGATATCTGGGTTAGGGGTTCTGACCACTGCGTTCTTGTATCAATGCAAGGCTGCGATGCGATGGAGGTACAGCACCACTCTCGTATCAGTCTCCTCTTGGTTACTGTAGATTGTGGGCAGTTCACGCATCTCGACCTGAAACACAAAGTGCCACTGGTGTTTGGTAGCTGAGGCAATAATAGAAAGAGTGAAGTCGATCTGATCTATAAGAATAATGCGATACTTATGTAATAATAATAACAATACGAACTTTCAACTCAATTCGCCGTTCTATGAGATGAGTTGATGGACTTTCCCTGCTACGACCAGCACAGTCATCTCGGTTCTCTCCAGTCGTGAAGCTGCGTATTGAACATTCCATAACCGCAGCAGGAGGTGGCAGTGCTGCTTCTTGTTGTCGTAATTTGCACGGAACATCTTAGAGTCGTATGGTTTCCTTGATGCTGTCCAGCCAGAATAATCTTCTCTGAACTTCCGCGCCTCAACCTTTCCTGGGTTTTGATAGACTGTGAATGGTAACTGTCAGTGGAGAACAAGAAGTGCTTCTTAGCCACCATCTGATCAAGAACTTGTAGACATATCTCACCACAGGTCGGGGGAAGATTGTTAAGGGTATGAAGCAGCGTCGTGCGGTCCTGGATGACCAGTTATCATGAAGAAGCCCCGACTCAGTCCACACAATTGCAAGTTAATATCTCCTCCATATGTAACACTGTCTCGTGTGTTCATGAAGATGACAATTGTTCAAGACCAGCCCCTGTGATATGTCTGTATAACAACTATAAACTATTCTGGCTCCCATAGACACATCGTGATGACGACTATCATAAAACGTTGTGATCACTAAGTCTGCGGGCAGCCGATGTCCGTTGATGCACCGTTGCTGCGGCCGTGACAGTTATTACATTGTCAGTTGTAACAATCGTTGTTCGGCGTAAACCGCAATGACGTTATCACTAATTGTGCTAACGTCATTGCGGTTTACGCCCAACAGCGATTGTTACAACTGATAATGTAATAATCACCTGAGCGCGAGTGTAAACTCAAATTTCTGACCTGCTGGGACAACTCTGAGTTCAGATTTGAAACCAGCATATTGGATTTAAAGATCCCAGTAACGAAAGCTGCGGTATTGCGAAATGGATGAAATAGACAATATGGACTAAGTGCAAGAGATCAACATGAAATCCATGAAAACGATTAAGTCCTACGTGAAATATGTACTTTATTACATTATCAGTCGAAAGTTATTACATTATCAGGCAAGAGGAGTTTATTACATTATCAATTACATTATCAATTACATTATCAGGCGAAAACATTATTACATTATCAGGCAGTTAATAGGCAATTATTACATTATTAGTTGTAACAACGATGTGTACAAAGTTAAGTGGATCAGCGGTAGGTAAGTTTCCTTCACTCTTTCATTCTTTTATTTCCATTCGTCTTTATCGTGATGTTACTAATATCCTTGTTATTACTTCGCTTCAATGTTGTTTCAGGAAACGGCCTCAGCGACGTCGAAATGTGGATTAAATAAGCTGTACAACGTATGCGATATGGCGATAGGATTTCCATGAAGCATTCTTTGCGATCTTTCACCGCAATCAAGGAAAATTCGGATTGTCTTCAAGTTGACGAAGCGGGTGTTAAGCCTTGGAGCATGGGACATTATTTTTAATGAACGGACATTAAATGTTAAGGTGTTATCAAGTGTAAATTGTTGCAGTTTATTTTAGGTAACCATGACCATGAGGAGAGTAAACTCCTTTCATTGCAAAAGCACTGGGAAATCACATCTCCTCCTCCCCGAAATGGGTTGGAAGTTCCGTGGCCGGCTTACTGATTCCTTCCATGACTTACCCGCTGTCGCCAACTGTCATTCGTTTTACTTGGATAAAGCCATTCTAAAAGACTGGTTGACTGCTGACGGTGTTTTCCGAAAACTTAAAAACAAAGAAGTGCTGTACTGTTTGTTTCGATGTTTTTCTTGCAGTTAATGGATATGTGGGTAGGTCTATGGGTAATAGACACAATCGAAGTACTCTTAGACAAACAATTTATAGTATGTTTGGTAGTGAGGTAAGACTCCCTGTGTACCAAATGGAGCCGCACAGCACAGATTGCAGGGTGATACTTTATAAGTTGATACATTACAGCGCTTATTCTGCCATCCACGATTCTTTCCAGAAACTTCAACATATGGCTTAACAACGTAGCACCTCTATTTTTCCTCCCTTTCTTTTCTATATTCGGACTATCAGCCCCATTCTTCATTCCTCTGGGAACTTCCCGTCTCTCTTGCAGGTGTTCAGCAATTAATTTGTCGATAATATTCCAACTCGCTCAGCCACAGCCACCATCTCTACTCGCACTTCATCAACGCCTGTTTATCATTCCGACTAGTCCTACAAGATAAACAATAAGAATGGCCCATAAAGCTTACATTACCTCCCACCACTGTAAACCCTTTACTGCGAAGCATGTCACTTTGGAAGATGTATATATATATATTTTTCAACCACAACAATTATGAATTACATATCACAATGTTGGTGGAAAGAGGTATGTTTCAACACGCACACACGCACGCACGCACGCACGCACACAACACAGAATACCGTTGTGATTATTATTTAAACCGTTCCTTGTGGACTTTAGCAAATAGATGAAGAAAGGCATAATAATAAATGAGTGGCGTTGCAATCCCTTATCGTTCTGATGCGCAATGTGTCAGAGTGAACAATTTGGTTGTTTGTCTGTCTTTGTCTGTCTCCCTGCTGATTTCACTCCCCCATCCCTTCCTTTAAACATACCAAATATTTTCTATCTCCCTTCCTCCCTGCCTGGCCGCCCCTCTCCCTCTCACTCTCCCTCGCTTTCTTTATCCTCTATTATTTCCATTATCACTGTCTCTCTACATCCGTCTTCCTCCATACTTTCATCCACCAATCCCGCCAGCCGCAATTCAGTACGGTCACGGGTATTTGCACATTCGACAAGAAGAGTGAAACTACTTGTGCAAAGCAATCTGGTTTTGTCCGTCGGTAATACCTGTCATGTTTCATTGTCAATTAACACAGACAATGCAAAGCTTCACTGCCGTGGACATTCTTAGCCTGACGTGCGACCTCCGACAATGGTATGTTCTTGGTCCCGCGCAAGATCGCACACATTGACAACGTATCATTAGTAACATCTGTCGCGTTGCACCTGAGAGTTGTTACAAACAAATGACTTAAGCGTTCGTTCGAAAGCATGGATTCGTCGAAGTGCAGTTCTAGTCGAAATGCAGTTCTTCTGGTTTTCAGTACAAGACCAACTTTACGTGTTTATGGATGATTCGTTGATGATGTTGGGTCGGGTGCAGTGTATCGTATGATATTCAGCAAACGATACACATTTGACGCTTTGACAGTTGTTATCGAAAGAGCTGCACATGTTGCACTTTGGGAGTCATCAAACATTGGGATATCAAATCAGACGCCAAAAAAGAGAGCGACGACTGCTGCAGAGCTTTAAGGTAGACTATGTGTGTAATGTTGGTGTTGTATTTAAAACGGCAATATGCAACTGTTGGTAGAACATTACATATATTGCCATGTGGTACTGTGTCGACATTCTATATTGCTAACCAGCATAGTAAAACCAGCACGCATACGGAAGACTAAAATTATTATCATTATGCATAAATGTTAGCTTCACTCTACAGTGAATATAATTACGCATATAACCCATTTCTCGTTAATCAAAACATAACTTGGGGGAACATATTTGATATGTAATGAATATATGCACCTGTGATTTGCATCGATATAAATCGTAGGTGAGCATTGTATTTATTTATTAAATAAAATAACAAATAACTAATATGTTTTAATGCACCTGTTTATCATCTTAAATTATGAATTATCGTATATCAATGCGGGTTATATTATTCAATGTATGATGTACTGTGTTACGTATCTGCGTTTAAACATAATGCCTTGTTTAATTTTATGAAGGAGAAAACGTCGGCGATGTGTGCGCCATATTGTTGCCCAACTTCCGCTATTCATACCATGAATCTGCATAAGTCAAAATTAATAATTATAGTTATGCGTGTTAACATGTTTGATGTATCATATGATATAGCATAACATATAAGCAGAGTTTTAATGTAATAAGCAGCGTTTTAATGTAATGCTACAACATAAATCACGTCAGATATATCAGCTTACGTGTCTTACAAGTTGACACCACAATTTCACCAGCTTAGGCTGGACATTGGTTTATAAGCAAATAAAATGGCTACCTTTATTGACTGAGTGTTTCAACCGCACGTGACGGAAGGGGGTACCAGTGACGCTGGCACTATGGAGCGTCACAACCGGTCTGGCGCACCGGGGTTTGGGCCAGATATTTCCCTCCCATAGGAACACTTCCGGCGGAAGTCGGTCAGTTGTGAGGGAGTAAGGATTGTGACCAACCTTGCCACAGGGAGCGTTGTAAGGAGCAACCAATGAGGTATATCTGGCCCCAGTAGTGCATTAGATTGTACTATAGGCTATGTACCCAGTGTCTCCCACTTCCCCATTCCCTCTCACTTTTTCTTTTTCAAAGACTCTTATTGTTACTGTATATTATGAATAATAATTAAATTCAAAGCTTCTGTTCAAGTGTTTTAATCGTACACAACTCAGCTTCATGGTAAGCTTTAGTTAATTTGTTGCACGTACAGAAAACTATAATTATTATTAATAAAAGTTACAAAAATGCAGGAACTATTTTAAATTGTGAAAGAGTTAATAGCATACATTAAATGATAACTTTTTTATTCTTAGTAAATACAATCATTTCATTATTTAAATATACTACGGCGTATTTAATCGTCAATAAGTTAATAAATCTACCTACAATATATTAATAATAATATATTCAATGTAAGAATAAATAACTGTGATCATTCAATGTTAAGATACTTGTTAAAATTTGTTTGCCTTTATTTATACATGTATATGTTATCTAGTATAACCTTTGATTATAATCTTTTAAATGAGATATTCATTAATGTAATTTTTTTTTAATAATTAAGAAACACAGTAAATACAAATACAACTACCAAATCAGTATAATCGCGTACATTACCACCCATTCATACGTGTACACAACATGTGACAAAGTACCTGCATCAGTAAAACAACAATCAAAACACTATAACACATCACGAAAATATCGAATATATCTTGAACTTACATATTTTCATTTTCATTATATAAGAAGAATGTTGTTCACTTGCATAGGGTAATGTCGGTTCAGTGCTGTGTGTGACAGGTTCATAGCCTGTTGGTGTTCCTTATGCAAACACTACATGTTGTGTGCACACACATTGATTCCATTTCATAAGTTTATCTGGTTTTGTGATATTTTAGAATTGCATTGAACTACTTGAGTGTATATATCAACCCCTGGTATATGGGCCTTACTTACATCCTTGACTTCTTGCAACTACCATACTTTGATATCGTTATTGTAGTCCTCAACATATTCTACGCTCACCTTTTGTATTTGGAACCTAGATAAATGTCTTCTTTCATTGGTTACGGAATGTACATTGATCTCTTAAAATCTCTGAACCAGTTTCCACGCTTCAATATTTTCTTATTTTCTTACGTAGTGCATGGTACATGTCTATTCCGTCTTCTACTACACCTTTTATCATTTCTATATGTACGGTTTTTTCCAATCTTTCTGAATATTACTGGTCCATTACACCTCATCTCTTAATGGCTCAAGGTCGTCCGCATCCTCCGTGTTTGCGTACCACAGCTGCAGAGCAATAACTTGAGCATCATACACAGGCGGATCCTGGGGTCTGGGGGTTTAGGGGTCTCGCCTAAGCATTTGGGATTTGACGTTTCTGTAGATCTTTTTGAATGTGCCCCGTTATATGATCAAATACGTTTCCGATATGCCCCATTAATTTAGAAGAAACCCATTCCGCCATGTACCGGCGTCATGACTACCACTCGCACGGCGGGTTATAGGAATTTGGTTCGACAACCGATATTTTCATAGCGTGCCTCAATAGGTGAAACTTGATTGTTTGGCTTCCTTCTAGACTACCCTGCCGAAATACGCACGTGGTACATATAACATGCTAGTGTAACGCATTTTGTGCAGCTCAGACACATACATGAACTGAACGACCGTCGTACAACCAACCAGAACTTCCGATACACCATGAAGTTTTCCTCTTACCAAAAAGAAAACGAACGAAAAGTCAGAAGTTGGGACTAGCTCTAACATGCTAAGAGGATCAACCTGATTTGCATAAAAAGAATCATAGACCAAATACGTTTGTGTGCATTTCACATATTTTAAACGAAGACTCGCACTGGAATATTTAAAATTGTCTATGCAACTAATAACTAGTCTTCTCGTAGACGATTTACAAAAGTCCAAATACATGATGAAAGTGGCCCAAATGGATTAGGAAATTGGTGCGAAGATTTTATCCTGCGGCGAAACTATTGCAACCGGTCAAAAGTTGAATCTGGTAAACTCACCTTCTATAGCAAATTCGAAGACCAACACCAGCCAGAACATGACCAGAGCTTCGCGCAAGACGTCCATCGCTGCTAAGTTGCGTTGCAACACTGCCCGTCCCCAACAAAGCTACAGCCACTGCTTATTACAATGTCCCTATGGTGACACGTCATCAACATTCTGAGTAAATCACTCGATTATTTATATGTCTATACGATATGCAACGACGGCGACGGCTACGGCAACGTCAACGGTAATAATAGCTTGGGCGGCTACTGGGCTTAGCTTGTGTTTGGTTATCTTGATTATCTTGACGAGTATATTGACAAGTCTTTCTTGCAGTACAACGTTTCTTGAGTAAATGTATACATTTGTTGTAATTGCATGCATTCATACAACTTGCCAACGTATCAAACTGTTGTGAAATCACAACCTGTAGCAAGGCCAATATAACATTCATGGTCTTTCGTCACAATGTATGTGGTTTATTATAAATTTATCACCGATTTTTATATAATTTACATAATTCACACAAATGACATAATTGTTAATCATGCTATGTAACCCAAAGGACAAATATATATATATATATATATATATATATATATATATATATATATATATATATATATATATATATATATATATATACTTTAATCCGCTACAAATCGATTAAATGCAAATCCCGTAAATCCCCAAAAAGACACATACTGCCTAATATCGGTAATACTGTCAGCGCTACTCGGTGTGTCTGATTTCATCAGCCCGATGTAACAAATTCAGTTTTCAATTTGTTTCATTTATTATTCCTGTGAATGTCATGGGAGTCATATAAGAGGAGGCTGTCTCACACATCTGGTACCAGGGGGAACACGCCCTGAAAATGGTTGCCTATATGCTGCACTCGAATGTCTACAACACGTACTCGGTCTTACCTCTTATGCAATATATTGTTTGTCTAGAAAAAGGATTCACTTTAGTAATTTGCGAACATGCTGTAGCACATATTTGTCATTATTGGACACTAACATGTGAACATTACTGGAGAGAGTTTGCAGCTATACTTCCATGTATTGATTGTATACACGACTGAGAATATTACTATGCCTAATACCTTTGAAAACTGTATAATACATATGAAATATTTAAGCCTTGTGTGTACTGTGAACCTTTTCTTGTGATTGACTCCAAGAAGAATTAAAGTAAAAAGTACTCTACGATATTTGGATCAGCTGAAAAATAATTTGAACAATACTGTTGTCACACGCGTTTATGGTAAAATGAAGGACATTAGTTTACAGGGTTGTGATATTTGATTGTGTATGTACAGAACCTGGAAATCAAAATTACCAACTACAGAGCATCCGTTGTTGTTTTCCTCTGTCACCCATGACAACGACCTTGACACTTGAATAAGTGATAATACGGCGAAGTCATCAACATATGAATGGTTGTTTCACCGAATGACCATTCTATATTTTAATTCTGTCCTCGCTGAATAGCCTTGACAGAATTTTACGTCGAAAGCAACCTTGTTGAAAACAATCACGTTGAAAACATTTTCTACTACTGCCTTTATCATTTCTGTTTGTACGTTTTTCACATCTTCTAGCTATTAATCGTCCATTTCACCTGATCTCATAATGGTTCAAGGTCGCGCTTATCCTCCGTGTTTGATGACTACACTTGCGCGGCAATAACTCTAGCATCATACACAGTCGGATCCTGGGATCAGGGGGTTTAGGAGTCTCCCCTAAACATTTGGGATTTGACACAATTATTTATAAAATGAGTTATGCAACTAATAACTAGACTTCTCGCAGTTTTTTTTTTACAAAAGTCCAAATCCGGCAACGACGACGCCGACGCCGACGCCGACGCCGACGCCGACGCCGACGCCGACGCCGACGCCGACGCCGACGCCGACGCCGACGCCGACGCCGACGCCGACGCCGACGCCGACGCCGACGCCGACGCCGACGCCGACGCCGACGCCGACGCCGACGCCGACGCCGACGCCGACGCCGACGCCGACGCCGACGCTGATGTCACGGTGTTCACGATTTGAGCCCACCAGTGGATGTCGATGACGCAGTACCCGGGAGACTCTGACACGTCCTGGTACGTCAAGGTGTTCACGAGTTGAGTTCACCAGTGGGTGTCGATGACGCAGTAGCCGGGAGATTGATATAACATCCTGTGAAGAAAAGATTGGAACTTGAGTATTTGGATGAATACTGTAATGTTTTTGTGCACAATTATCGAATACAGTGTATTCTAAATTTGCAATTTCGGACAAAAAGAAAACAAAATAACAACACTAACAAGCAACGCAACGACAAACGCTACATCAATAATACATGTGTAGCGTACGTTGCCGCTGGCGCCGGCGCCGGAGCCAGCGCCAGCGCAAACGCCAACGCCAACGTACACTACACATCTATTATTGATGTAGCGTTTGTCGTTCTCAGAATCGTTGCAAAGACAAGCCGGTGAAGAAAGGGGTCGCCATTGAAGGAGACATAATTGCACGTACGCGTCCCGATGTTTGAACCGTGAGCCGACTTCCGGTCACAGCCATTATACCAACAGGTAGAAAACAACTTCGGCACATACATGCGCGAGTGGGCGCGCGCGCGAAGACACACACAGGGATACACAGATACAGGCACACACACGCACGCACGCACGCACGCACGCACGCACGCACGCACGCACGCACGCACGCACGCACGCACGCACGCACGCACGCACACACACACACACACACACACACACACATACATACATACATACATACATACATACATACATACATACATACATACATACATACATACATACATACATACATACATACATACATACATACATACATACATACATACATACATACATACACAAATACATGCATATACACACACATACATACATACACACAAACATGTATACATACATACATACATACATGCATGCATACACACAAAAATACATACATACATACACATACATGCATACATACATACATACATACATACATACATACATACATGCGTGCAGACATACATATATGCATACATACATACAATCATACATATATATATAATATATATACGCATACATATATATATGCGTGCATACATACATACATACATACATACATACATACATACATACATACATACCTACATACATACATACATACATACATACATACATACATACATACATACATACATACATACATACATACACACATACATACATACATACATACATACATACATGCATATATATATATATATATATATGTATATATATATATATATATATATAATATAATATAATATAAACGTGCATTCATGCATACATACACACATACATGTGTGTGTTATGTGCATTTAAACCCAATGCCACTTTAATATAGATAATTAACTTTATTCTCTAAACAGAGCAAACAAGTTGTACACTGTGACAACCTTCTCCGGCAGCCGATCCCACGTAGACCTGTTTTGAGATGAACTCGACCAATCTGTTACACTAATAGCTGCCTTTTAAAATCGACATGTTGTAAGTCATCATTTGATAGATACCAATACCTATCCAGAAATGAACCTGGCACATACGAACTTATTTCGACCACAATCTTAGCAGAATGAGTTTCAACAACAATGTTCGTATCAGGCCCGATTTCAATATAAGACCATCACACGTGTTTAATTGTTCAGTCGTAAACGTGCGTGTGTGTTAACGCTGTGAAAATATTGAAGCAGTCGCGTCAGCAAGCAGTCCACAAGAAACACGCACACTGTAAGTTAAAGCTTTTAAAACGGGAGAAAACACATTGTTATCTAGAGCAAAACACATGTAGGAGCATGAAATTATAAATGTTGTTGCACGTCTTTCGTCAACACGATTGCCTTATTTGCTTACCATTGGTGAACACTTTCCGATCCTGGAAAAAAAAGTCTGAACGTTCCACGTATCTGGCACCCATTGTTGATGGTTTAGGGTTTAATGAATACGTCGCTAGGCCACATGCTACACTCTGGGCAACATCTGGGACAGTACACCGATGTGCGTCCAATGTCAAGAGTTAAAAGCCCGGAGAGTCTAGACATGTCACTGTATTCACGACTTGGGAGTACCAGTGGGTGTCGATGACGCAGCAGCCGGGAGACTCTGACACGTCCTGGTACGTCACGGTGTTCACGAGTTGAGTCCACCAGTGGGTGTGAGTGACGTAATGGCCGCGAGGTTCTCACAAGTCCTGGTACGTGACGGTGTTCACGATTTGAGAGTACCAGTGGGGGTCGATGAAGCAGTACCCGGGAGACTCAGACACGTCCTGGTGCGTCACGGTGTTCACGATTTGAGTCCACCAGTGGGTGTCGGTGACGCAGTAGCCGCGAGTCTCTGACACGTCCTGGTACGTCACGGTGTTTAGGAGTTGAGTCCACCAGTGGGTGTCGATGACGCAGACCCGGGAGACTCTGACACGTCCTGGTACGTCACGGTGTTCACGAATTGAGTCCACCATTGGGTGTCAATGACGCAGTACCCGGGACTGACACGTCCTGGTACGTCACAGTGTTCACGAGTTGCGCCCAACAGTGGGTGTTGAAGACGCCATAGTCGGGAGACTCTGACACGTCCTGGTACGTCACAGTGTTCACGAGTTGAGTCCACCAGTGGGTGTTGAAGACGCAATAGTCGGGAGACTCTGGCACGTCCTGGTACGTCACGGTTTTCACAGGTTGAGCCCACCAGTGGGTATTGAAGACGCAATAGTCGGGAGACTCTGACACGTCCTGGTACGTCACGGTGTTCACGAGTTGAGTCCACCACTGGGTGTCGGTGACGCAGTAGCCGCGAGTCTCTGACACGTCCTGGTACGTCACGGTGTTTACGAGTTGAGTCCACCAGTGGGTGTCGATGACGCAGACCCGGGAGACTCTCACATGTCCTGGTACGTCACGGTGTTCACGAATTGAGTCCACCATTGGGTGTCGATGACGCAGTACCCGGGAGACTCTGACACGTCCTGGTACGTCACAGTGTTCACGAGTTGCGCCCACCAGTGGGTGTTGAAGACGCCATAGTCGGGAGACTCTGACACGTCCTGGTACGTCACAGTGTTCACGAGTTGAGTCCACGAGTGGGTGTTGAAGACGCAATAGTCGGGAGACTCTGGCACGTCCTGGTACGTCACGGTGTTCACGAGTTGAGTCAACCAGTGTGTGTTGAAGACGCAATAGTCGGGAGACTCTGACACGTCCTGGTACGTCACGGTGTTCATGAGTTGAGTCCACCAGTGGGTGTTGAAGACGCAGTAGTCGGGAGACTCTGGCACGTCCTGCTACGTCACAGTGTTCACGAGTTGAGCCCACCAGTGGTTGTTGAAGACGCAGTAGGCGGGAGACTCTGACACTTCTTGGAACGTCACGGTGTTCACGAATTGCGCCCACCAGTGGGTGTTGAAGACGCCATAGTCGGGAGACTCTGGCACGTCCTGGTACATCACAGTGTTCACGAGTTGAGTCCACCAGTGGGTGTTGAAGACGCAATAGTCGGGAGACTCTGACACGTCCTGGTACGTCACGGTGTTCACGAGTTGAGTCCACCAGTGGGTGTCGATGACGCAGTAGCCGGGAGATTGAGGTAACATCCTGTGAAGAAAAGATTGGAACTTAAGTATTTGGACGAATACTGTAATGTTTTTGTGCACAATTGTCGAATACAGTGTATTCTAAATTTGCAATTTCGGACAAAAAGAAAACAAAAAATAACAACACTAACAAGCAAAGACCAACACACGTTTATGACATAGATGGTCACGCCAAAATAATATGTTGTGATGTTGTTATAATTAGTCAGACACTGCATTCGAAAACACTCTAACAGGAGAGACAGTCAGTGATAACTGCATCCGTAAACTAGTAGGATGTTACCAATTCAGCTGTAATGATTTTGTTGAGTTTCTGAGACAACTAATATTCGACTAATAACATGTGGTTTCTCAATCAGACTAGCTTAAAGATGCTCACCGTTATTGTGTAGCCAGAGATCGTGGAATCGGCTTGGTAATGTAGTCGCTAGAAGATGTAGTTCCAAACAAGTCAACGTTTCATTGTCTGCTGCCATCACCACATGTCTTAAACAGCTCACGGAAAACTGTTACAGCCGCCGCGAAGACGTCGATGAGACACCGAGTGTTTCGTCATTTACTGTCAAGGCCAGACATCTGAAAAAGAACCCACTGAACACGCTTATAGCCCAGAGGTCGAATAGACATCGAGAATGTTTCATCGCCTCCTGTCGACGGCGGGCGTCCGAAGATGAGCGCATCTGTTGGAAATGAAAGGAGGGAAGCAAAATGAAGTAAAGCACGCGGTAAAATACCGATAAAAGCGTCGCCACGACAAAAACCAAGCTAGCTGCCAACGTGTTCGATGCTTCGGACACGTTGGCATTGTGTACTTACGTTTGTTGTGTGTATAGGCAAACACTTCTACCTCACACAGCGTCATCTTATGGTTGGGCGCAGCAATCTGTATGACCAGATACCGCCCTGTTGCATTCTTCTCACACGGTATGATCAGCCGTGCTTCTGGGTGTGGGCCATCGCGTGTAGCACAGATCGCGTCCAAGACGAGCAGGGAATACTTGCCAGTCGGCCAAGTGTCCATCATCCCTACTCGCAAATCGCGAAGTCTCTCTTGTCGAACTAAAAGGAGTTGTCCGAATAAATTAGTGGGAAGGAGGGGGTGCCGTGCACACCGCAGAAATATATTTTAATTGGTGGCACTAGATCGGGAAAATATATATATATAAAACGATTTGCTATATTAACATTTGCTCTATCAACATTATTGGGCGGAATTGTTCGAGAACAAAACTGTTGTTATTTATCATACTTTCTAGTTTCCGCCAACCCGCCCACCCACCCACGCACCCACCCGCCGGTCTGCCCGCCCCCTAGCGTATTTAAGCGAATTATGAACAGTTTGCCTCAGACGACCACTACTGCAATGCTTCGAAACTTGGAATGTGAATACTTTCATTCCACGTTTCGTGGTATTGACCTTGTCAGCTATATATGTTATTCAAACCAGCACGTCTGAAATGATTTGACTATTTCAAATATTGCATGGTCAATCCGTCGATAGATGGGTAAAGGTAGAACAATACATTCGGGCCACCAAATGTAGATCATTTATGATTAAGACTACGTAGAGTAAATACGTTAGGAATGGTTCGCGGTTATCAACGATGTACTTACGGTGAACCCGGTTGTAGATGACCAGTGATCGTACGAGGCGCTCAGACCCCAGGTCGACGGCCCACCAGGGGTTGGGGTATTTATCTGTAGTTACCGCGCAGGATTGACCTGTTTCCAATTCACCGTTGGTATTGCCGTCGTTGGCTCTGTCTGATGAAGCTCCATTGGCTTCTGACGACTGTCGTGTAGGGCGACCCAATGCGACGTTGTCGTCCGCTCTTACATCTATAAACGGCAGTGAATCCCGTGAATATATAATAATAAACATTTGCCCGTTGCATGATGGGATACGTGTGTAGTTGATTCGTGAGAGCCGTGATAGACATATTCACCAAATGTTAAAAAACGCACATTTTTAAAAAAATACCACAACGTATAACAATATGCAAGTGTAATTACACACATGTCAAGTCACTACAAAAACATTAAATTCAACGGTCGCTACAATCCTAATTTTGATCCCGATGATTTTAGTGTAACACACAGGCAGATAATGTCAGTAGCACCTGAACCACTTGGCGGTGGGCATTACTATGTCAATGTAATAGACTATAAGACATCAATGTACTTACATTGGACAAACACCTCTACCTCACACAAGGTTAGAGTAACCTTCACCGCGGCTATCTGTATGACCAGATATCGCCCTATTGCATTCTTCTCACATTGTATGATCAGCCGTGCTTCTGGGTGTGGGCCATCGCGTGTAGCACAGATCGCGTCCATGACGAGCAGTGAATTATTACCAGTCGGCCAAGTGTCCATCATCCCCACTCACAAATCGCGAAGTCTCTCCGTTTCCTCTAAAAGGAGTTGTCCGATTAAATTAGTGGTAAGGATGGGGTACCGTGCACCATGCAGGCATATTTTTAATTGGTGTCACTAGATCGAGAAACAATAGATAAAACGATTCGTTATAATTAATTATTAACATTTGCTATATCAACATTATTGGGCGATATTGTCCGAGAACAAAATAGTTTTTATTTATAATACTTTGTAGTTTCCGCCCGCCCGTGAAAGTAGTGAAATTTAAAGTTCATACGGGAATACAGTTTCTCAACAGTTTGAAAGTTGAGTCGACTTTAGGATGAAGAAGTTGAATAGAATCTGACCTTGTTTTCACAAATTCGGGTACCCACATCTTGAGATGGGTTAGTTTGTATTAGATTTTTTTATTGGTAAATTTCACTTCCTGCGACGGGTCCACATTAGCGTACATTTAACATAATTGTGAACAATTTCCGTCAGACCAAAGCTCACCGCGACTGCAACGCTTCGAAACTTGGGACGTGAATACTTTCAGTCCAAGTTTCGTGGTAGTGACCTCGTCAGTTATATTATTATTCAAAGAATCACGTCTGAACGGCTTTGACTATTTCAAATATATCAGTTACATGGTCGATACATTGAGATGCGTAGAGGTCGAACGATACATTCGGGCCACCAAGAGTAGATAATTCAGGACAAAGACTACGTAGATTTAATACGTAGAGGAATGGATCGCGGTTATCACTGTTGTACTCACCGTGTAGGCGGTTGTAGATGATCACTGATCGTACGTGGCGCTCAGACTCCAGGTCGACGGCCCACCAGGGGTAGTCGAGGTTTGTAGCCGTGAACGTGCAGGATTTATCAGAGAAATGGCCGTCGATATTGCCGTCGTTGGCTCGGTCTGATGTAGCTCCAAAGAACACTGACGACTGTCTTGTAGGGCGACTCAACGCGACGTTGTCGATCGCCCTGACACCTTCAAACAGCAGTGAATCATGTGAATATGCAATAATAAGCATTTGACTGGATACATTTGTAGTTGATTCGTGACAGCCGCGATAGATAAATTGACCAAATGTTAGAAAATGTACATTATTATTACTACATAAAGACTACAATGTACAAACAAAAATACGCAGACGTAAATATAGCATTATACAGGCATATGTGTTGCAAAATGAAAAATAGAGATGCGACCGGATTCAATTCAAGCCACTTTAAATATTTAAACACATAACATTGAATGGTCGCTACAATCCGTGTGCTCATCCTGATGACTAGTATGCTTTGAAATATTTGGCACACAGGTAGATAATGTCAGTGGCAACTGAACCGCTTGGAACAGTATTCACGGCGAACCAATCTACGATTCTTCGGAATCCCCGAGTCAGAGACGGGAGAAAACACCACCGGCAAGCTGCTGTCCATTGTAAACGAGTCATCGGCTCGGGCGGCGCGTGCCAGGTGCGGACGTACAAACACGACCACGACCAGTGATTGTTAAATTTGCCACGGCCCACGTGCGCTACGTGATCATCCGTGCGAGACGCCGCTTGCGTGAAAGCGGCGATGGACCAACGGTGTACGTCAACGAAGACCTGACACGTCGGCGGGCGGCGTTGGCCAAGAAGACGAGACAACTGAAGAAGTCAAGAAAAATCAACGACTGTTGGACCTACAATGGCAAAGTTGTAGTGAAGACTATAGATGGCGTTGTGAAAGAAATCCGGTCTGACGTTGACTTAACTGGGTATTGAACTGGTGATGGTGATCGATAACCTACAATCTGAATCTGGTGATATCAATCATTTCTTATTTTACATTCTGATCCACAAAAGTGTGCTAGCATTATCTGCAGAAACAGTTTTGTAAACTGAGCAATCAATATTTTCCGGTATTCGCAACAATTGCTTAGGTATGGTTCTGTCGGCTGTGCTAACTTGTAAAGCTGATAAATTTTTGTTGACAGTGCTGTCATCATCATAATTATGTTTTATTATGTAGACATTATGTAGAAATTTGTGGTTGTTTTCGCTGCAATAATTGAGTGCAGACAGAATTGTTTGGCTACGCTATTGCTATGTTCAGTTATACGTAATACATTTGACTAATTATGTTGACTAAGCTAATACTTTATATGGATACCGTTTTGTTTACAGTGCTACCACTATGTGTAGATGTACACGTTTTTTGGTTGTGTCACTACGCACAGACACAATTTTTGTTGACTGCGCTATCGTTATGTGCAGGTTTATTTTTTAGATCGTCTAAACATATATTTCAATTTAACTACTTCCTCCCTATGAACATCTCGTGATGTCATTAACTCGGAGCCTAATTAGCTTTTCCTTTCTTTTTTGTTATGTTTTGTTATTGAAATCAACGCGATGATTATCTCTACTCAATTACAAACTTTCACAGATATTAACACTTTAGTAAGAACTGTAGTGTGCATGGAAATGTACAACTCAATGAATTGTATTTTGTATATCTATCACAATATCTTTATACAAAGACTCGTTTTTAATTACAGTATAATGAAATCATTTCAATTCATCGATAGTGACTTCGGATGAAGCTTTCCTCTCCTATTCAGGAGGTATTCTAAACAACTGCTTAACAAATATATTACATATAAATGAAAATGAAACTGACATAAACGAACAACAAATAATTTGTCGTTCGTCATACTATGATTTCGACCAGTTTAGTAAGTTAGCTAAGGAAAACAAAAACTCTTTTAGTATTTTAAGTACAAATATTCAGTCTGTAAATGCCAAGTTTTCTGAACTTGAGGCATTCATAGAAGAACTAAATACTGTAAACTTTAAATTTAGTATAATATGTCTTCAAGAGACATGGATAGATGAAAGTGAGGATATTTCGCCATTTCATTTACAAGGCTATGACTGTATATCACAGGGTAAAACATGTACCAGTAAAGGAGGGCTGATAATATATCTAGATGACCAGTAAAAATCAAAAGTAACATTTAACCTCAATACCTATGAACACTGGGAAGGGTTGATAGTTAAAGTACAGGGTAATTCTCTATCTAAGACGTTTATTATTGGAAATATATATCGATCTCCGAGAACGCGAAATGAAGATTTAAACGTATTTATAGATGAATTTACACCAATTATATCGAGATTGGATAACTGAATTAATGATATCATTATTGCCGGGGACTTTAATATTAACTTGCTTAAATTAAATGAAAATGACATGTTTAGTAGCTTCTTTGATACGGTAATATCGCATAGTCTGTATCCTCAAATAACCCTACCAACCAGATTTACTAGAACAACTGTCACACTGATAGATAATTTTTTTTGTAGACTTCCTAAATCAATATTATAAAATGCCGCAGGGATATTAACTAAACGATTTTCCGATCATCAACCGTATTTTATGATTATGCATAATACTGAAAATGATAAGTGTTATGAATGAATTAAAATCAGGTAACATTTATGACAAACTAAATAAAAATCCAACTGCTGACCCAAATTGTAATTATGATATAATATACAAAGAAATTACACGTGCTAAAACTATACATAAGCCAAACAAGTTAGTAAAATTTAATAGATATAAACATAAAAAATCAACTTGGATCACCCATGGTCTGTTAACATCTATCAGATATCGAGATAAAATGTACAAACAATTAAAATTAACAGATCCCAGTTCAAATAATTATGAAACTATTAAAATTAATCTAAAAACCTATAACACAGTATTAAAGAAAAACATTCGGGCGGCTAAGCAAATTTATTTTGAATCTCGTTTTTCACTTTTTAAGAATGATATACGAAATACCTGGAAAACAATAAATGAATGTCTGTCAAAAAACATACTAAAAAAAGTTTCCCAGTTAATTTTGAAGATAATGGCAATCAAATGTTAGACAAACAAAAAATTGCTGAAACATTTAATAACTATTTCACAAATATAGCTCAGACTATTGTAAATGATATCAAGTATGAAGTAACCAAAGCTTTAGTTATTATCTAAATAGACAAACCCCTCAACTTTTAAAATAAACAATGTAGATGAAGAGGCAGTAAAGATAATAATACATAATTTACGCACAAAACATAGTTGTGGATACGATGGTATCTCTTCAAATTTAAAAAAAAATTATTGAACCTGCAATCATAAAATCATTGACTCTGGTAATAAATAAAGTGCTAAATAGGGGATTTTTTTTAGATAAACTATAAATTGCCAAAGTAATTCCAATTTGTTAAAAGGGTGATCCCACATTATTTAAAAACTATAGACCAATCTCTCTATTACCAACGATATCAAAGGTACTAGAGAAAATTATCTTTACTCAGTTATCTTCATATTTTAATGAAGCTAACTTAATTTTCGATAACCAATATGGTCTTAGACCAACACACTGCACTGAGTATGCTGCGCTTGAATTAGTAGATATAATTATAAATCACATGGACTAAAATGAGGTGCCAATTAATATATTTCTTGACTTATCAAAGGCCTTTGATACCATTGACAATAACATTTTATTACATAAATTAAGGTTTTATGGACTGGATGGTTCGACTTTACGTTTATATGAAAGTTATTTAAGCAATCGACGACAGTATGTTGAAATTGATGAAATGCAATCAGAAACCCTTCCAGTAAAAATCGGAGTTCCTCAAGGATCAATTTTAGGACCTTTATTGTTTACTATTTATATTAATGATTTCCCACAAGTCAGTAATATATTTAACTTCATTATGTATACAGATGATACAACACTATCCAGTATATTAAACCAATTTACTGATAGCACACAACATAAAAACAAGAGCGTAGAATCCTTAACAAATTATGAACTCGAAAAAGTTATAGAATGGCTAAATATAAATAAATTGTCTTTAAACAAAGAAAAATCTAAATATATGATTTATCATGTACCTACAAAAGAGACGCGAACTCTTACTCTTAAAATCGATAACATAAATATCGAACAAGTGGATGAATTTAATTTTATAGGATTAACTCTGGACGCCAATCATACATGAATAAAACACGTAAATAAAATCGACAATAAATGTTCCAAAACTACAGGCGTTTTAAACAAACTAAAGCATGTACTGCCGCTAGATATAAAAACATTTCTATACAATTCTCTAATCCTATCACATATTAATTATTGTATCACGGTTTGGGGATACAAAGGTAGTCGAATATTGAGAATTCAAGAAAGGCAGTTCGAATAATAACATTAAACAGGTATAATTCACACACTGAAACACTTTTTAAAACACTTCAAATATTGAAAATAGATGATCAATTAAAACTGCAAGAACTTACATTTTTCTATAAATATAGGCATGATAATGTGCCAGTTTACTGATTACATTGGAATATTATCCCCAATTATAATAATAAAAAAAAGTAGGAAAATCACTTTTTGAGTTAAAGGTACCATGTGAAAGGTAAATTTATGGGCTTTCCAATGGTACAAAACACAAATGTCTAGCTGTATTGGTCGCCAAGTTATTGTTTTATAAAGAGAAGGTGTACCAAGTCATTTTCTGAAAACCGATTCTGAGAAAAACAGCTTTAAAGTTTAATGAAGTATTTTAATACATTTGCAACATGAAGACAGCTCACAGGAATGTGAAATTTGGCACAGTTGTAGACCACATCAATGTGCACAGTGTGGTGAAATTTCACCTTTGCAGCTCTTATAGTTCCAGAGATGTCCCTTTTGAACATTCTGCACCAAATCGGAAATCGACAGTAAAATGTTTACAGAATCTAGCCATGTGTTCTGTCTGTTTCTGACACAGCACGACACACTCGGACACAGTCACTGCTTCTTTTGTCATTTTTTGATGTGCCAATGGCAGCAGCCACTTCACGTGATGGGAAGACTGTTGCAGCAGTGGACTGGTGCGGCTTCGGATGTGTCGGCTTTGCTCTGGACAGTTGATGTCCGCAGACTTAATTGATCTTGTAAAACAAACACTATTGGTGGATGTTGTGGCATGGGGGTGATGGTTCTGTAGGTAGAGCAGCAGGAGGGTAGACTCCTCGCCTGTGCTGCAAATCGAACCGCTGTTTGTCATCGGATGGCTGCTTCCTGGCGAACACGACACTGGGTTCTTCAGACGTAAACCTGATACAAAACAAACATAATGGTCTTAACTTCCTATATACAAAATATTTAATCTTGAAAAAGTTTATGTAATGACTGTCAATTATTTCAAACTGGAGATATGGACAGTTGATCTTTAAATCAGATGACATATACATAGTGAGCCCAGCAGCTAGGTAAATAAGCAGGCTAACAGCATAATTGACGAATACCGTGGATCATTTAGAGTCAGCTCTGAATAATTTATAAACCTTTCATCCCATTCGTTAACATCAGTAAATAAAAAAAAAATCTTTCTTACCTGTTACAAAACATTACTCCCCTCCCCTAATAATAAAAAATATTCTACCTAATAAATGTGATCATTAATTTCATGAAGATCTACGATAATAACAAGCAGGTATAAATAAGTGAACAACATAATTCTAAATGAATTATGGTACTAGTATATTACCATACTAGTACATTACCAGTGACATTGATACTCTCACAGTCACAGCAAAGCCACGGGTTTATGTGAGTCATGGCATGTCATTGTTAGAGAGCTCAATGAGTGAGGCTGAGCCTGCCACCACAGCAAAACAGTCAATAGAGCTAGTATAACTTACCCTCAGTCTGGCTGTCATCTCCTTTGCATTCGTTCGGGCTGTCAATTTTGTTTGCCAATCCATGAATTGTTGACAGCAAGGTCTAGCATAAAACACCTGCAACCGCAGATGAATCTACAAACGTGTTCAAGATCTTGGTATAAATCTACGAGTACATTTTCAGCAGCGTTGGCGTTGCGATCCATGATCAAAGCTGTCAATGTCAGCTGTCACTTGGTATTAGTCTTCCTTCCTTTTGCACTCAGCGCCAAAACGACACTCCCTGATTCACTGTTGTTGTCTGACACGTACGAATCCAGTAAACTCCCCATCCGATACGCACCCAATAGTTGTGTCAAAGATTCGTTGTCAAACACTCCGCGCAGATTTTGCCACCGCGGCCATCGCTGAGCGCTAGGCCTAGCCAGGTCGATCGATGTCTATATCACGCTGCTGTGCAACATCCATACTGTTGTTGAGCCTATCACTGCACAGGTTAAAACCTATGTAACTAACAACTAAAACTACGGCACTGACAACTTAATAATAAATTAGAATCCGCAGATTTTATGCAAAAACGATGTCCGGTGCACCCGATGTCGAAGCAAAACAAACATGGTTTCTTGTGGGTTTAAAGGTCAGCCGCCAATCAGCGGGGCGCATTATATCACGTGATTTCGCCAACGTGCTCTTGTTTACGTTTTAGCCCCGTTTTCAAGCATTTTAATTGGCTTTATACTGACATGTGACAAATTTCGCGCGTGGGAATACATCCCATAATAGTTCAGCTTCAAAACGATACCAATATGGCGGGGGTAGGCAAGATGTAAGGCGGACACGATGCATCTGAATGAAGCACATTTTTCGTTCTTCATGCTCACTGAGATCGACATAGCTGTTCCAAATATCTCTTTTTAGCAATGTTATAACTCGTTTTATGATGTTACAACAGCATAATAGTAATCTACGATAACTACATTAACTAAATTCACCTATATCTGAAAATCGACCTTTCCATCCAAAAATACCCATTCGCGCACTTTGAAGCTGATTTGCCAGGTTCGGCAATCCCGACTTATTCCTGATTTTGCTGTGCTGGGTCACATATACACACATCTACGACAAGACATGAATTAGCCAAAAAGTGCCTTAAATACAATTTGCCTCAGATTATAAATGATACTCCAGAATTAGTTTTGGAAACAATTGTTACTCACAGTTTGCGTGGGTTTGCGTATTACTTTAAAATGTATCTCTTACAAAAATATCAAAACGTATATACAATATCTGATTGTTACATATGTCAGTTTAATACACAAAGTCATTAGAATTTTAATATGCACATATATGGATAGATGCAATGAATTGTTATATGCATTTTTTATTGTTACTTAAGAGAAAACAAATCGTATTGATGAAAAAATTACTATTGAAGTAAAAATTACTATATTGAGAGGTTAACTAAATGTATAATTACAACTAGTGGCTTCAGTCTTAACAGGAGTCACTGACCCCCATTTCACTTTTTTAAATTATTGATGTATGACGTTTTGTTTATGTTTCACTTCATGATTATTGAATTCATGTATTTATTTTGGGGTCATACATAAATAAACATCTTGTTCTTGTTCTTGTTCTTAGTAGTGGACATAATAAAAACCAATATCACCAACTACAGTGCATCCGTTGTGTTTTCCTCTGTCATACATGATAACGACCATGACACGTGAATACTTGATAATACGGTGAAGTCATCAACATATGAATGGTTCTTTTATCGAATGACCATTCTACATTCTAATTTTGTACTGGCTGAATAACCATGATAAAATTGCCTCTGTCACACATGACAACGACCTTGACAGGTGAATAATTGATAATACGGCGAAGTCATCAATATATGAATGGTTCTTTTACCGAATGACCATTTTACATTCTAATTTTGTCCTGGCTGAACAGCCATGATAAAATTTCCTCTGTCACACATGACAACGACCTTGACAAGTGAATAATTGAAAATACGGAGAAGTCAAAAATATATGAATGGTCGTTTTACCGAACTTCCGTTCTACAGTCATGTTCCTACAATTCAGCCAGGACATAAGTATACGTCGAAATCAATCTTGTAGGAAACACTCACATTGAAACAAATCGCGAAGGAAAGCTACGGGTCATGCATTGTATTACGGGTTGTTTTGCCGAATGACCATTCTAAATAGTCAAGTGTAGTTTGTCCTCATTACTGGCGCATGTCTAACTGACCAGTGCCTGTAATAGCCTGCACGCGCGTTTTCTCCCAGAAACTAATTATCATTTCTTCCAAGAATGGCGTGGATACAAAAGAACAAGGATAGTTTTAGGACCGGAGTAGATTGTCTTATAGAGGGAGTCTTCTTTCGGTAGAACCATTTGTCCAGTTTGACACGGGTTGTTGGCTGTTTATGAGAACAAGATCACAATAGTGCTATATACTCATAATTTGTGATACAACATGATAGGAGCAAAGCTGGGCAGCAAGTTGGTATTTCGGGAGCAAATGAAAGTGCTAGGGATACGCTTCCCACTTGAGATGTACAACAAATCTTGTGTTTCATAAACCAGATATCTACGACATCTTCATGAACTTGGAGTAGACTGTCGACAAAGTATAACCACCAAATCCCTTTACTATCACACGGATATTTATCAGAGGTAGCGGAGAATATCGTCGATTACAAATATCTAGGAGCCATGCCTTTTCAGTTGAGCATGTCTGTGAGACGTAGTTGCCCGGACGATCACGCGCTGCCCTGTCAACTGTTCGTCTTGCTGCTCTCACGGCGGCGTCGTCCCTACAATCGCGGGTATGTTGCTTCCATATTCTACTTGTTCTTCCCATTCCTCTCTTTCCTTCCACTTTGCCTTATAAGATTGCTTTCTTTAAAGAATCGATATTTTTTTATATTGCCAAAATAACTCAATTTTAGTCGTTTGATTCATTTAATATATTGACAATAATTAATGTATAGTTTTTATAGGATATCAGAAATGCAAGTCATTTTGCGCAGCCCACACACTGATAACATCGCAGAGAAGTACGACCGTCGTATCAATCAGAACATCTCACATCACCGAGAAATTGAACATAACTCTAACAAGCTCAACGTGTCCATATATTTTAAACGAGCGGTCTAAACGAATTGAATTATCCAGAAATGTTTTATACATCTAACAGCTAATGTGCTCGTAGACGTTGTACCAAAATCCATATCCTTCATGAAAGTGGCCCCAATGGATTATAACATTCGTGCGAGGGTTTTATCGCGTATTGCAACTGGTCAAACATATGCATTAATTTGGATACACTCACCTTCTATAGCAAATTCGAAGACAAACACCAGCCAGAACATGACCAGAGCTTCGCGCATGACGTCCATCTCTGCTAAATTGCGTTACGACACTGCCCGTCACCAACAAAGCTACAGCCACTGTCTATTACAATGTCCCTATGGTGACACGTCATCAACTGTTAGATGATCAATACAAAGAATGGCCATATTCTGAGTAAATCACTCGATTATTTATATGTCCATGACTTACGCAACGACGGCGACGGCAACGTCAACGTTAATAATAGCTTGGGCGGCTACTGGGCTTGGCTTGTGTTTGGGTATCTTAATTATCTTGACGAGTATATTGACAAGTCTTTCTTGCAGTACAACGTTTCTTGAGTAAATGTATACATTTGTTGTAATTGCATGCATTTGTCACACTGTTGGTCTTTTGTCACACTGTATGCCGTTTATTATCAATATATCACCGATTTTAATATAATTTACACATATTACATAATTGTTAATCATGCTATGTAACCCAAAGGATATGTATATATATATATATATATATATATATATATATATATATATATATATATATTTAATGCTATATAGTTGCATATTATCCCTAAATCGATTAAATGCAAATCCCATAAATCCTATAAAAGAGACGTACTGCCTAATATCGGTAATACTATCAGCGCAATTGTGTCTGATTTCATCAGCACGATGTAACAAATTCAGTTTTCAATTTGTTTCATTTATTATTCCTGTGAATGTCATGGGAGTCATATAAGAGGAGGTTGTCTCACACATCTGGTACCAGGGGGAACACGCCCTGAAAATGGTTGCCTACGTGGGGCACTCGAATGTCTATAACACGTACTCGGTCTTACCTCTTATGCAATATATTGTTCGATACATACATACATACATACATACATACATACATACATGCATATATATATATATATATATATATATATATATATATATATATATATATATATATATATATATATATATATATATATATATAAACGTGCATACATGCATACATACACACATACATGTGTGTGTTATGTGCATTTAAACCCAATGCCACTTTAATATAGATAATTAACTTTATTCTCTAAACAGAGCAAATAAGTGTACACTGTGCCAACCTTCTCCGGCAGACGATCCCACGTAGACCTGTTTTGAGATGAACTCGACCAATCTGTTACACTAATAGCTACCTTTTAAAATCGACATGTTGTAAGTCATCATTTGGTATGTATCCAGAAATGAGCCTAGCACATACGAACTTATTTCGACCACAAACTTAGCAGAATGAGTTTCAACAACCATGTTCGTATCAGGCCCGATTTCAATATAAGACCACCAAACGTGTTTAATTGTTCAGTCGTAAACGTGCGTGTGTGTTAACGCTGTGAAAATATTGAAGCAGTCGCGTCAATAAGCAGTCCACAAGAAATACGCACACTGTAAGTTAAAACTTTTAAAACGGGAGAAAACAGATTGTTATCTAGAGCAAAACACATGTAGGAGCATGAAATTACAAATGTTGTTGCACGTCTTTCGTCAACACGATTGCCTTATTTGGTTACCATTGGTGAACACTTTCCGGTTCTGGAAAAAAAGTGTGAACGTTCCACGTATGTGGCACACATTGTTGATGGTTTAGGGTTTAATGAATACGTCGCTAGGCAATATGCTACACTCTGGGCAACATCTGGGACAGTACACCGATGTGCGTCCAATGTCAAGAGTTAAAAGCCCGGAGAGTCTAAACATGTCACTGTCTTCGCGAGCTGAGTTTCACAAAGGTTGTCGATGACGCAATAAATAAACAAATCCACCAGTGGGAGTCGATGGAGCAGCAGCCGGGAGACTCTGACACGTCCTGGTACGTCACGGTGTTCACGAGTTGAGTCCACCAATGGGAGTAGATGGAGCAGCAGCCGGGAGACTCTGATACGTCCTGGTACGTCACGGTGTTCACGAGTTGAGTCCACCAGTGGAAGTCGATGGAGGAGCAGCCGGGAGACTCTGACACGTCCTGGTGCGTCACGGTGTTCACGAGTTGAGTCCACCAGTGGGTGTCGATGGGGCAGCAGCCGGGAGACTCTGACACGTCCTGGTGCGTCACGGTGTTCACGAGTTGAGTCCACCAGTGGGAGTCGATGGAGCAGCAGCCGGGAGACTCTGACACGTCCTGGTACGTCACGGTGTTCAAGAGTTGAGTCCACCAGTGGGAGTCGATGGAGCAGCAGCCGGGAGACTTTGACACGTCCTGGTACGTCACGGTGTTCACGAGTTGAGTCCATCAGTGGGAGTCGATGGAGCAGCAGCCGGGAGACTCTGACACGTCCTGGTACGTCACGGTGTTCACGAATTGAGTCCACCAGTGGGAGTCGATGGAGCAGCGGCCGGGAGACTCTGACACGTCCTGGTACGTCACGGTGTTCACGAGTTGAGTCCATCAGTGGGAGTCGATGGAGCGGCAGCCGGGAGACTCTGACACGTCCTGGTACGTCACGGTGTTCACGAGTTGAGTCCACCAGTGTGTGTGAGTGAGGTAATAGCTGCGAGGCTCTCACAAGTCCTGGTACGTCGCGGTATTCACGAGTTGAGTCCACTAGTGGGTGTCGATGACGCAGCAGCCGGGAGACTCTGACAAGTCCTGGTACGTCACGATGTTCACGAGTTGAGTCCACCAGTGGGAGTCGATGGAGCAGCAGCCGGGAGACTCTGACACGTCCTGGTACGTCACGGTGTTCACGATTTAAGTCCACCAGTGGGTGTCGATGACGCAGTAGTCGGGAGACTCTGACTCGTCCTGGTACGTCACGGTGTTCACGAGTTGAGTCCACCAGTGGGTGTCGATGACGCAGTAGTCGGGAGACTCTGACACGCCCTGGTACGTCACGGTGTTCACGAGTTGAGTCCACCAGTGGGTGTGAGTGAGGTAATAGCTGCGAGGCTCTCACAAGTCCTGGTACGTCACGGTGTTCACGAGTTGAGTTCACAAGTCGGTGTGAGTGAGGTAATAGCTGCGAGGCTCTCACAAGTCCTGGTACGTCGCGGTATTCACGATTTGAGAGTACCAGTGGGTGTCGATGACGCAGTACCCGGGAGACTCTGAAACGTCCTGGTACGTCACAGTGTTCACGAGTTGAGTCCACCAGTGGGTGTCGATGACGCAGCAGCCGGGAGACTCTGACACGTCCTGGTACGTCACGGTGTTCACGAGTTGAGTCCACCAGTGGGTGTCGATGACGCAGCAGCCGGGAGACTCTGACACGTCCTGGTACGTCACGGTGTACACGAGTTGAGTCCACAAGTGGGAGTCGATGGAGCAGCAGCCGGGAGACTCTGACACGTCCTGGTACGTCACGGTGTACACGAGTTGAGTCCACAAGTGGGAGTCGATGGAGTAGCAGCCGGGAGACTCTGACACGTCCTGGTACGTCACGGTGTACACGAGTTGAGTCCACAAGTGGGAGTCGATGGAGCAGCAGCCGGGAGACTCTGACACGTCCTGGTACGTCACGGTGTTCACGAGTTGAGTCCACCAGTGGGTATCGATGGAGCAGCAGCCGGGAGACTCTGGCACGTCCTGGTACGTCACGGTGTTCACGAGTTGAGTCCACCAGTGGGTGTCGATGACGCAATAGTCGGGAGACTCTGACACGTCCTGGTACGTCACAGTGTTCACGAGTTGAGTCCACCAGTGGGTGTCGATGGAGCAGCAGCCGGGAGACTCTGGCACGTCCTGGTACGTCACGGTGTTCACGAGTTCAGTCCACCAGTGGGTGTCGATGACGCAATAGTCGGGAGACTCTGACACGTCCTGGTACGTCACAGTGTTCACGAGTTGAGTCCACCATTGGGTGTTGAAGACGCAATAGTCGGGAGACTCTGACACGTCCTGGTACGTCACGGTGTTCATGAGTTGTGTCCACCAGTGGGTGTCGATGACGCTGTACCCGGGGGGCTCTGACACGTCCTGGTAGGTCACGGTGTTCACGAGTTGAGTCCACCAGTGGGTGTCGATGACGCAGTAGCCGGGAGATTGAGGTAACATCCTGTGAAGAAAAGATTGGAACTTAAGTATTTGGACGAATACTGTAATGTTTTTGTGTACAATTTTCGAATACAGTGTATTCTAAATTTGCAATTTCGGAAAAAAAACAAAAAATAACAACACTAACAAGCAAAGACCAACACACGTTTATGACATAGATGGTCACGCCAAAATAAGGTGATGTGATGTTGTTATAATTAGTCAGACATTGCATTCGAAAACACTCTAACAGGAGAGACAGTCAGTGATAACTGCATCCGTAAACTAGTAGGATGTTACCAATTCAGATGTAATGACTTTGTTGAGTTTCTGAGACAACTAATATTCGACTAATAACATGTGGTTTCTCAATCAGACTAGCTTAAAGATGCTTACCGTTATTGTGTAGCCAAAGATCGTGGAATCGGGTTGGTAAAGTAGTCGCTAGAAGATGTAGTTCCAAACAAGTCGACGTTTCATTGTCTGCTGCCATCACCACATGTCTTAAACAGCTCACGGAAAACTGTTACAGCCGCCGCGAAGACGTCGAGGAGACACCGAGTGTTTCGTCATTTACTGTCAAGGCCAGACATCTGAAAAAGAACCCACTGAACACGCTTATAGCCCAGAGGTCGAATAGACATCGAGAATGTTTCATCGTCTCCTGTCGACGGCGGGCGTCCGAAGATGAGCGCATCTGTTGGAAATGAAAGGAGGGAAGTAAAGTAAAGTAAAGTAAAGCATGCGGTAAAATACCGATAAAAGGAAGTGTCGCCACGACAAAAACCAAGCTAGCTGCCAACGTGTTCGTTGCTTCGGACACGTTGATGTTGTGTACTTACGTTTGTTGTGTGTATAGGCAAACACTTCTACCTCACACAGCGTCATCATATGGTTGGGCGCAGCAATCTGTATGACCAGATACCGCCCTGTTGCATTCTTCTCACACGGTATGATCAGCCGTGCTTCTGGGTGTGGGCCATCGCGTGTAGCACAGATCGCGTCCAAGACGAGCAGGGAATAATGGCCAGTCGGCCAAGTGTCCATCATCCCCACTCGCAAATCGCGAAGTCTCTCTTGTCGAACTAAAAGGAGTTGTCCGAATAAACTAGTGGGAAGGAGGGGTTGCCGTGCACACCGCAGAAATATATTTTAATTGGTGGCACTAGATCGGGAATATATATATATATATATATATATATATATATATAACGATTTGCTATATTAACATTTGCGATATCAACATTATTGGGCGGAATTGTCCGAGAACAAAATGTTTCTTATTTATCATACTTTCTAGTTTCCGCCAACCCGCCCACCCACCCACCCACCCACCCACCCACCCACCCACCCATCCACGCAACCCAACGGCCGGTCCGCACGCCCCCCGCCCCCTAGCGTATTTAATCGAATTGTGAACAGTTTGCCTCAGACGACCACTACTGCAATGCTTCGAAACTTGGGACGTGAATAATTTC
>JAODUO010000552.1:0-12500 GCA_025642075.2 Ridgeia piscesae
ACGCACACACAACGCACACACAACGCACACATAACGCACACACAACGCACACACAACGCACACACAACGCACACACAACGCACACACAACGCACACACAACTCACACACAACGCACACGCGAACGCGAACGCGAACGCGAACGCGAACGCGAACGCGAACGCGAACGCGAACGCGAACGCGAACGCGAACGCGAACGCGAACGCGAACGCGAACGCCAACGCCAACGCCAACGCCAACGCCAACGCCAACGCCAACGCAAACGCAAACGCAAACGCAAACGCAAACGCAAACGCAAACGCAAACGCAAACGCAAACGCAAACGCAAACGCAAACGCAAACGCAAACGCAAACGCAAACGCAAACGCAAACGCAAACGCAAACGCAAACGCAAACGCAAACGCAAACGCAAACGCAAACGCAAACGCAAACGCAAACGCAAACGCAAACGCAAACGCAAACGCAAACGCAAACGCAAACGCAAACGCAAACGCAAACGCAAACGCAAACGCAAACGCAAACGCAAACGCAAACGCAAACGCAAACGCAAACGCAAACGCAAACGCAAACGCAAACGCAAACGCAAACACAAACACAAACACAAACACAAACACAAACACAAACACAAACACAAACACAAACACAAACACAAACACAAACACAAACACAAACACAAACACAAACACAAACACAAACACAAACACAAACACAAACACAAACACAAACACAAACACAAACACAAACACAAACACAAACACAAACACAAACACAAACACAAACACAAACACAAACACAAACACAAACACAAACACAAACACAAACACAAACACAAACACAAACACAAACACAAACACAAACACAAACACAAACACAAACACAAACACAAACACAAACACAAACACAAACACAAACACAAACACAAACACAAACACAAACACAAACACAAACACAAACACAAACACAAACACAAACACACACACACACACACACACACACACACACACACACACACACACACACACACATGCCCTGGTTGGACTGAGGTCCTGACGGATCAACATGACGGCGTGCCTAAAACAAACGCCAAACTCGTGTTGTGAAACGTGATACTTACATAGCGGGAAAATCTCTTCCATTCACAGCGTTCAACCATTTGTACGGTTCCTCGTCAGTAGATGTCACTCTTGCAAAGGCAATGACGATATGTGTGCACATTTTAGGGTTGATATCTGTTGTCGAGACCGGTTTGTTGAAAGCGTAAGGTGTTCTCTCATTAATATAGTAGCACACCTTGTAAACGGGGCTACATTCGGCACCTGCAGAACAATATTTATTGCAGTTACATTACGATATGCTTTTACGAAGGCGACCAAAGCGCCATCGTTCAATCGCATTAAGAAACGTTGGCTTACAGTTGTCGTAAATGGGAACCGTGTAACAACTGAAATAATATATATTGCATGTATTGGTGTCTAATCAACCAACGTCGAGCCATTCCAGTTAAGTGGTTCGCTCGCATTGCAAGATGGCTTGTTCTATCTGTTTAGTGTTTTCCAGAGCAGTAGGTTTTAAACAGCTGCTGAACATCCACAACAGCAAAGCACGGAACTGACCTGTCCTGCAATGATCAAGCGGCAAGGAAGAAACACGCGAAACAAATCGCAATTGTCATGTTTGTTGTGCATGCCCACTAGCTCCATTTCGGACGAAGTATGGTAGTGTCTGCCTGCCTGCCTGCCTGCCTGTCTGCCTGCCTGCCTGCCTGCCTGCCTGCATGCATGCCTGCCTGCCTGCCTGCCTGCCTGCCTGCCTCCCTGCCTGCCTGCCTGCCTGCCTGCCTGCCTGCCTGCCTGCCTGCCTGCCTGCCTGCCTGCCTGCCTGCCTGCCTGCCTGCCTGCCTGCCTGCCTGCCTGCCTGCCTGCCTGCCTGCCTGCCTGCCTGCCTGCCTGCCTCCTGCCTGCCTGCCTGCCTGCCTGCCTGCCTGCCTGCCTGCCTGCCTGCCTGCCTGCCTGCCTGCCTGCCTGCCTGCCTGCCTGCCTGCCTGCCTGCCTGCCTGCCTGCCTGCCTGCCTGCCTGCCTGCCTGCCTGCCTGCCTGCCTGCCTGCCTGCCTGCCGGTCGGCGGGTCGGCGGGTCGGCGGGTCGGCGGGTCGGCGGGTCGGCGGGTCGGCGGGTCGGCGGGTCGGCGGGTCGGCAGGTGGGTCGGTGGGTCGGTGGGTCGGTGGGTCGGTGGGTCGGTGGGTCGGTGGGTCGGTGGGTCGGTGGGTCGGTGGGTCGGTGGGACGGTGGGACGGTTGGTCGGTGGGACGGTTGGTCGGTGGGTCGGTGGTTCGGTGGTTCGGTGGTTCGGTGGGTCGGTGGGTCGGTGGGTCGGTGGGTCGGTGGGTCGGTGGGTCGGTCGGTCGGTCGGTCGGTCGGTGGGTCGGTGGGTCGGTCGGTGGGTCGGTCGGTGGGTCGGTGGGTCGGTCGGTGGGTCCGTCGGTTGGTCTCTGTGTCTGTGTGTCTGTCTGTGTGTCTGTCTGTGTGTCTGTCTGTGTGTCTGTCTGTGTGTCTGTCTGTGTGTCTGTCTGTCTGTCTGTCTGTCTGTCTGTCTGTCTGTCTGTCTGTCTGTCTGTCTGTCTGTCTGTCTGTCTGTCTGTCTGTCTGTCTGTCTGTCTGTCTGTCTGTCTGTCTGTCTGTCTGTCTGTCTGTCTGTCTGTCTGTCTGTCTGTCTGTCTGTCTGTCTGTCTGTCTGTCTGTCTGTCTGTCTGTCTGTCTGTCTGTCTGTCTGTCTGTCTGTCTGTCTGTCTGTCTGGGTCGGTCTGTCTGTCTGTCTGTCTGTCTGTCTGTCTGTCTGTCTGTCTGTCTGTCTGTCTGTCTGTCTGTCTGTCTGTCTGTCTGTCTGTCTGTCTGTCTGTCTGTCTGTCTGTCTGTCTGTCTGTCTGTCTGTCTGTCTGTCTGTCTGTCTGTCTGTCTGTCTGTCTGTCTGTCTGTCTGTCTGTCTGTCTGTCTGTCTGTCTGTCTGTCTGTCTGTCTGTCTGTCTGTCTGTCTGTCTGTCTGTCTGTCTGTCTGTCTGTCTGTCTGTCTGTCTGTCTGGGTCGGTCGGTCGGTCGGTCGGTCGGTCGGTCGGTCGGTCGGTCGGTCGGTCGGTCGGTCGGTCGGTCGGTCGGTCGGTCGGTCGGTCGGTCGGTCGGTCGGTCGGTCGGTCGGTCGGTCGGTCGGTCGGTCGGTCGGTCGGTCGGTCGGTCGGTCGGTCGGTCGGTCGTTCGGTCGGTCGGTCGGTCGGTCGGTCGGTCGGTCGGTCGGTCGGTCGGTCGGTCGGTCGGTAGTTCATTGTGCATGTTATAGCATGAGTGCCTTAGTATAAGACACCGATTTTGAGACGTGTAATAAATGCTATCAACTTACTCAGCATTAGTAAACAAGCACATTACCTTTAACTGCGAATGAAAGTATCATGCCAACAAAGCAATGACATAGTACTTTGTATGTTGTCATTATGCACGATCTTCATCAAACAACTTGAATAATCGATTATATAATTTAAAAATGCTGTAACTGTTCGCAAACATCGAAACGAACGGCCATTCCGATTACGCATTTACCACGCCCTATGACGTAGACAATGACGCGTCAGACGTTGTTAATTGTGGATTAGCTGCTGCTTGGATGTTCTCCATAATACAACTTTCCCATAAGGCCTACGGTGTGATTTGTTTGAAGTTTGTTCATAAAATGTTTTTCTTATGAAACATGTAAATACATTTTTCTTCAAAACCGTAGTGGATATATCTAAATCAGACGGAATAATTATGCTAGGTGTTTCTAAATCAGCTCACAGTTTTTTATATAGGCAATATGTTACAGAATTTGAGTTGTTTCGTTGTTTTGTCTGTAATCGTTATTTCTTGTCACAAAAAAAGTCAAATTTGACAGTAGCTGATAAGAAGCAAGTATCTTACCCATCATGTTAAGGATGTAATAAGCGGGTTACAATGTTTAAACCGTTTAACGATTTTTTTTCTTGTCACTTGTTGTTTAACTTCAAGTTAGCACAAATGTGGTCAAAGTACTATACGTTTTAATCACATTTTGATTATTAATCCCATATTTGTTTCTAGCGTAATGTGCGTCGTGTAATATGTTAATCATTTCATATTTTCGGCAGGTGTTTCAATGTGTATACGATGCGGAAAGAAATTGTCTTCAGATATCACAGCAGAGATGTGAGGTGCAGACCCACGCCATGTTTGATGATTTATTCAATGACAGTCATTTTAGTTATTCCTTGTTTGAGACGCCGTTTCAGGTGTCCCGCGTACAAAACAAACCTATAAACTCTGTATATACTCAAATTATATAAATTAATTACTCTTGTTGTGACTCCGATGACATGGGCCAACAACATCCTGTTACCCGTTATATGATATATTACATTTTATATTCTAAAAAAACAACTATACTATGATATTGTTGTATAATTGAACTTACTTTGGAGCTTAATGTCGAAGATGAGTACGGGGTTTCGATCCGTCAGCTACGGACCTTGTTCACGTACTGGTGTCACGTGTGTTGCCTCAGATTTCGCGGGATAATTTGGTTGTAGATGACAGGCAGATGGCATCCCTGGTCTCTGTTCATGGTAGGGGCTCTCTGTTTGATGTATATGGCCTCATTCACTTTTCGCTTGTGCCAGTTGGATTCACGGGTCAGTATTTTGTGTTCTTCGTGGATACTGTGGCAATGATCTGCTCCTGTTGGTTTATCCAGGCTTGTGTGTTCTTTGAATCTCTGGCTGAGTGTTCTCTTGGTTTCACCTATGTATGTGTGAACGAACGAACGAACGAACGAACGAACGAACGAACGAACGAACGAACGAACGAACGAACGAACGAACGAACGAACGAACGAACGAACGAACGAACGAACGAACGTACGAACGAACGAACGAACGAACGAACGAACGAACGAACGAACGAACGAACGAACGAACGAACGAACGAACGAACGAACGAACGAACGAACGAACGAACGAACGATCGAACGATCGAACGAACGAACGAACGAACGAACGAACGAACGAACGAACGAACGAACGAACGAACGAACGAACGAACGAACGAACGAACGAACGAACGAACGAACGAACGAACGAACGAACGAACGAACGAACGAACGAACGAACGAACGAACGAACGAACGAACGAACGAACGAACGAACGAACGAACGAACGAACGAACGAACGAACGAACGAACGAACGAACGAACGAACGAACGAACGACCGACCGACCGACCGACCGACCGACCGACCGACCGACCGACCGACCGACCGACCGACCGACCGACCGACCGACCGACCGACCGACCGACCGACCGACCGACCGACCGACCGACCGACCGACCGACCGACCGACCGACCGACCGACCGACCGACCGACCGACCGACCGACCGACCGACCGACCGACCGACCGACCGACCGACCGACCGACCGACCGACCGACCGACCGACCGACCGACCGACCGACCGACCGACCGACCGACCGACCGACCGACCGACCGACCGACCGACCGACCGACCGACCGACCGACCGACCGACCGACCGACCGACCGACCGACCGACCGACCGACCGACCGACCGACCGACCGACCGACCGACCGACCGACCGACCGACCGACCGACCGATCTATCGATTTATCGATCTATCGATTTATCGATCTATCGATTTATCGATTTATTGATTTATTATACTGACTACATCGCTGCATCTACCAGCACACCGGCATTCTACGTTCATCCCCTAAAAATAAGGTTTTCCGGGCCTCACGTCTCTTATCAGGTTGCGATGAATCCTTTCAATATAAAGGCAACACCGCAACATCATTTGTTGTTTTAATTGATGCATATTCCAACAATAGCTTGATACAAACATTGGTTTGCGGATAGAAAACGTGCTCCTGTGTAGGAACCACCGTGACGTTGACGGTTACGCGATTAAATATACACCAGCGTCTGAAAATAAATATTGATACACACTGGAAGCAGTTGACATTCAAATTCAACGTGTTCATGAAACCGTTCTCTTGAGTCCACCGATCGTCTTACGATCGTACCATGCGACATCCAGTCAGTTCCCTATACTTGAGTGCATTCAAAGGATAACAGGTCTTGTAGATGGGATGGTATACGTATCCATCCCGACACGCGAGATTGACCATCTTTCTGGGACGACAAAAGATGTACTTGGAACAGTCGTTCGGATCTTGGTAGTAGCCAATCTTCGATGGCCCTGACAAATGTAAGCGCGACACCGTATTGACATTTAAACGTCGCATGACATGTCATAAACAGCTTCCCTGGCATTTTATTTGCTAAAGTAGCTTTATTAGGTTGATTTTGGCGGTCACGGTATTAAAAAATTATGTGTTTCAAAGCAATCAAAAAAGGTTAATACATCAAGTTTAGCAAAGAAATCTTCTGGGATTACATTTCATACCGTACTTTTTCTAAGCATGTGGCATTGTCATACACTGAAATGTCCAGTTCAGGTAAGATTGTACTAGCTGATGTCACAGACAGGATGTTCCCAAGTACATTAGAAGCAGTGTTTAATATGTATCCAACAGATGCATGTTTTCTAACTCGACCGGTCAAAACATTAAAACAATCAGTGTCGAAGTATTTAGAAATGACAATAACAATTTAAGTATGTAGAATAGTCAAACATATTATGTATAATTACGTGTAGTGATGTAACGATATTACTCCAGGTATTACATATAGCTTGGGTAAATAAAATATCGTTCATAGGTGTTAAATAGATTGGTTTTGTGCCTGTTGTAGGGTAATTGCATAGATATAAAACAGAGGGATCGCCGACTCCGAATGGCGGGGAAAATATATTCGAATTTCGCAGCGCCCTCACCGGGAGTCATAGAGAGTCGAAACCATGGACGCTCACTGTTCCAACAGTGGCAACACGGAACTGGTTTCTGTACCAATTTCCGAACTTCAGGATGTACTTGAGGTAAGATTAAATCGGAAAATCATCATATAATATGGATAGTTTATTGTCAAATTTTGTTTAAAACGGAGACATTCATTAAGACATGCGAAAGACCAAAACAATACGGGCGATATTACAGGTGTGACTCACGGTCTAGTATCACTCGGTCTCAATAGGAAACACTGGGCACTACAGTACTTGCATATCCGAAGTTCAGCCAATTAAACATGCATATATGACATATGTAGTGTTGCCATAGTACAGTGCCAAACCAATTGTTTGTGTCTTAATTTCTTGTCTTGCCATGGCTCCATGATCGAGGCCATGGCAGTGGCATTGGCCATTGTGATTGAAGGATTCTATGTCTGACTATCACAATGATTATGGTTGGAAGTAACGTGATTACTCTAGACTTTATTGAATAGACGGATCTTTTTAGCGGGGGTTATAGGCATTCTACAATATTATGTGGAGCTAAAAAAGACTACGCCTCCATAAATTGTACTCTTCCTGGAGCTTCTACTTGCTCGTAGCTGATTACAACATCTTGGATGCTTGCAGCCTTATGTCGCAATCGCTATGAAGATGATAACTAACTATCTGCAATAAGGAGCAACTTTGCTTTCCACTAATTATATCAGCTGTAGCTCGTATTGACCTCCCGAGTAGAAGTGGATCTGACCGACTTCAAACCGTACAATGAATACAACAACTGTAGACGTATCATCGTTTCTCGGAAGCGATACTTACCCGGTACGGGAGTTACTGGCGGTCGTCTGAAAGAAACGAAAGTACACAAATGTTGTTCCGATAGACCCTTGTTATAAATACATTCATGAGCTCACACACACGCACGCGCACGCGCACGCGCACGCGCACGCGCACGCGCACGCGCACGCGCACGCGCACGCGCACGCGCACGCGCACGCCACACACGCACGCGCACGCGCACACGTACACGTACACGTACACATACACACACAAACGAATGTACACTATCTCACTCACTCATTCCCTCACTCACACATACAAACTCACTGTCTTTCATTGTCTGTCTGTCTGTCTGTCTGTCTGTCTGTCTGTCTGTCTGTCTGTCTGTCTGTCTGTCTGTCTGTCTGTCTGTCTGTCTGTCTGTCTGTCTGTCTGTCTGTCTGCCTGCCTGCCTGCCTGCCTGCCTGCCTGCCTGCCTGCCTGCCTGCCTGCCTGCCTGCCTGCCTGCCTGCCTGCCTGCCTGCCTGCCTGCCTGCCTGCCTGCCTGCCTGCCTGCCTGCCTGCCTGCCTGCCTGCCTGCCTGCCTGCCTGCCTGCCTGCCTGCTGCCTGCCTGCCTGCCTGCCTGCCTGCCTGCCTGCCTGCCTGCCTGCCTGCCTGCCTGCCTGCCTGCCTGCCTGCCTGCCTGCCTGCCTGCCTGCCTGCCTGCCTGCCTGCCTGCCTGCCTGCCTGCCTGCCTGCCTGCCTGCCTGCCTGCCTGCCTGCCTGCCTGCCTGCCTGCCTGCCTGCCTGCCTGCCTGCCTGCCTGCCTGCCTGCCTGCCTGCCTGCCTGCCTGCCTGCCTGCCTGCCTGCCTGCCTGCCTGCCTGCCTGCCTGCCTGCCTGCCTGCCTGCCTGCCTGCCTGCCTGCCTGCCTGCCTGCCTGCCTGCCTGCCTGCCTGCCTGCCTGCCTGCATGCATGCCTGCCTGCCTGCATGCATGCATGCCTGGATGCCTGCCTGCCTGTATGCCTGGATGCCTGTATGCCTGTATGCCTGTATGCCTGTATGCCTGTATGCCTGTATGCATGTCTGCATGTCTGCATGTCTGCATGTCTGCATGTCTGCATGTCTGCATGTCTGCATGTCTGCATGTCTATATGTCTATATGTATGGATGTATGGATGTATGTATATCTGTCTGTGTGTATGTCTCTCTCTCTCTTTATCACAAACACACACAATCACACAAACACACACACAAACACACACACGCATATATATATATATATATATATATATATATATATATATATGCGTGTGTGGTGTGTGTGTGTGCGTGCGTGTGTGTGCGTGCGTGCGTGCGTGTGTGTGTGTGTGTGTGTGTGTGTGTGTGTGTGTGTGTGCATGCGTTCTCACTATCACTCATCAATCATACAGACGCAAAACATCCGCATTTCCCACCTTTTGCTTTAAAAGTGCCGACTACGCGAAATTTTCCTTTATAGCAGTAGTCGGTGTATTTTTCGTCCATTTCCGGAAGCCAGAAGAGAAAACCGCCTATTTTCCAACTTTTTAGCCACGCCATCTGGAAAATGGCGTACACAGTGAAACCATCAATTTCGTTCATTATAAAAACTGTCAAACATTAACTTAGTTTTGTGTTTAATTCCCTGGAGGATTTATAATAATAGTGATAACGATGATGATGTAAATAATAATAGCAATAATAACATATGTATTGTCGTACATTAAAATGGCAACTCTTTAAAATACACTAATATTCATACTAATATAATCCATACGCCAATTGTTATTATGTTATGATTGATAACGAAAGGAATCGTCGAGTGTTCGCCCGTTGAAGACACACACAAGCATTTGGTAATTGAATTGGTGAATTCTAAAAGGGCTCGACTCCATCAGACAAAATTTAACAGGAGGACCTATTTTCGAATTATTTTTCTGAATGTGTAATTTCTATAACATGTTATATATTTACATGTGTAGAGGCCAACAGCTTAAAGTTACTCTGTTTTTCAACATTAAATAATAATTGTTATACATCAGATATCTAATTTGGCATACCAAAGTCCTAACAAAACGTTGTTCTAAAAACCGGAATTCGGTGTCACTCTTGACCTCCTTTGGGTACAAGCCAATTTGAACATTCATGCAATGCTCAGGATAGTTGACCTGCAAGAAAAGGGTCTACAACTTCGCGATAGCCTAATTTATTCTGCCATACATACAGTGACGCGGTGTAGATTCGTTGAGTCTATTTTGTGGAGATTTGCAAAAAACAACAACTTCATGACACTATCTTCTCCTAGCAACCAAACTAATTAAATGAAACAGTCCTTAAAATAACTGGAAATAATTTTTTTAAAATAAAAGGTCATTATTTGTATATGTTAGAAAAATGATTCAATAACATTGAAAAAGAAATAAAAACGTATACAGAACTCTCTTTGATAATAATATGGCATGCAAATTGCAGTTCGGTGTTTCTAGTAACTATATGCGTCAAGTCATATATGTGAGATTATGACATAAACATAGCAATCGAACAAAACAGGGATGGCATCCATGGCATTTACCTGTCCTAGCCTAGGCAAGGGTCACTTAAATGGAATCTAGTGTAGGCATTTAGGTTCGCGACTTGCCTGTATTTTCGCCCATTTTTATGGCCTTTGCTCTCAATCCTTTTGTATTGATATACCATTTTCCTTCTGCATTCATTGGTTATATTTAGTTCTCTGCACACACTACTTAATTTCTCCTTTTGGCCGTACTTCGGCAACCCAGTCATCATAGCGATAACACTTGCTGTACATCTTATACGTGGATGACTGGTGGTGTCCTCTATGCAGTAGTTATGTGTTAATTGCCCAATTGATGGAGTTGGGCCCTTCTCAACTCAACGCATAATGTGCAACATGTTTTGGGTGCCCTTATAGAACTCACGTATTCAATTGTGTAGGTGAAGTCCTTTTATATATGTGAATGGTGATGGTGACGGTGACGGCGACGGCGACGGCGACGGCGACGGCGACGGCGACGGCGACGGCGACGGCGACGGCGACGGCGACGGCGACGGCGACGGCGACGGCGACGGCGACGGCGACGGCGACGGCGACGGCGAGCGACGGCGAGCGACGCGACGGCGACGGCGACGGCGACGGCGACGAGCGACGGCGACGGCGACCGACGCGACGGATGGACGAATTGATGCAGGACGAGATCAACATACGATGATGATGATGATGATGATGATATATATATATATATATATATATATATATATATATATATATATATATATATATATATATCATCATCTCATCATCATCAGTCGTGTCGCGTCGTCGTGTGTGGTGTCGTGGTCGTGTGTGTGTCGTGTGTGGTCGTGTTTGTGTGTGATTTTTAAATTATATGTATATATATGTGTGTGTGTGTGTGTGTGTGTGTGTGTGTGTGTGTGTGTTGTTGTGTGTATGTGTGTATGTGTATGTTTATGTGTGTGTTTGGGCGTATGTGTGTGCTTGTGTGTGTATGTGCGCGTAGGTATGCATATTGTTCGTGTGTGTGTTGATTTGTATGTACATGTGCTCAGAACTTCGTGTTATTCGATGTGAAATGTGTACTGTAGAAAACCACGCTTTACAATCATAAATAGTTAATGTTTTTAAACACAAGTCGACAGCAAAACGTTGCCAAACATCAGCGAGCTACGCTGTAAGCAGTAAACGTGTAACTAGTAACGGGTAACTACTTTCGTCCATACCGACATGCCCAGCCTATGCCAGTCATCGTATATGTGTATAGTATCATCAGTGTATATCAGAGAAGTGTCTTTCGTCGCATCTTCTCCCATCATCTGGCATACCTGAACAGATAAATAGTTCTTTAAAACGCCGCACATATCGCATAGCAATGTTCGTTAATAGTTACGCACATGCAGTAATTACAAATTGAAGTTGGTAGATATGTTCATGGTTGCATTACAAAATTGCATTGTATAATTCATACGCTAAATATGTAGAAGTGTACACTCTCGTTATGAGTAAGTGCTATACTTTACACATATCTGATATAGATGTTTATGACCGTCTGATTGAACGGTTATCGTCTGACATTAACGGTTACTGAATCGGTCGCATTTATATTTCCTATAGAGCACACAAGTTAAACGTTTATATAATATTATATTTGAGGTTCTACCTGAAGAAACACTTGCATCGACTGCACACATCAGTACCACATTAAACACGTATGCATGAATGCAGACACGCACGCACGCCCGCACGCACACGCGCACGCACCCTATCCGCTATCGTATCATCTTTAAGATCTGTACCATTCTTTACCAAGCACTTGTTCTGTAAGCATGTTTTTCATTATTTGCTTACTCCTGTAAGAAAACTGCTCAGCTTCGATCATTTAGTCCTGGTTTATTTATTAACCCCAAAGTCAATAATATAATTGGGACTAGTGTTGTTGCTGTGGGAGCACTACTAGGTAGAATATGCTTCCTTCTAGTGTTAAATCATTTGAAAATATTTCTTAATTCCGACGTCATTTAAAGACATAACTTTACAACCATAGCTCCCTTGCGCATCAATCAATCTAATGACAACCGAATTTGGTTATTGATTATGAGATCGATCAATCCTTTTGTATTTATGAGCCTTTGAGCTTGGTTCCTGCGATACAAATTACCATTATAATTTTGTATTACCATGTTTACCGGTTCTTTCGTTAGCGAACGTTATTTTATTACTGTTATTGATATATGTTCCAGTCCTGATATGTAGCTTACTACAGTATC